>JAULKK010291882.1:0-13278 GCA_032355705.1 Rubia peregrina
TTTTACTCTTCGTTAACTCTTTTTTCCATGCGACTGTAAGGCTGATAGGATTCAAGCTACTGTTAAAAAGGCCTTGACGAAGAAGTTTGCTCCATTGGTTGTTGAAGGAAGATTATACTTGCTTACAAATTTTGCAGTTTGTGGGAATAGCAGAAATTACAAGCTAGCTGCTCATCTATACAAGATAAACTTTTTCTACACTGCCATTAGTTTAGTATTTTCTATATTATATATTTTTAAATAAGTTGTCTTATTACCACAAATACAAAACTACATTAATTTTGAAATTCACTTTCGACGTATTCAAAATTTAAATCTTATACTTTCATAATTATTGAATCATTATCAATGGTATTTCATACATCATCATCTTATTTTCTTTAACAAAAAAAAATTTCATACCACATTTAACATGATCTTATCAAAAAACTTATACATAATTAACAATTTATGAAAATAAAATAATTTTTACCTACCAAAAAATCTCACATGCTTATATAATCAAATAAAAATTACATTAATAATAAAAGAAGGTCTCTGTCAAAACGGCCTAACATTTATTAACATCAACTGCATTTTTAACCTCCAATGGAATGCATTTTTGAAGATTTCTAATTTTGTAATTTAAAATAACAAATAAGTACAAAATCGTATTAGGATGTAATTTAACATATGCAATGTGTTAGGTCGCACTCCCCCTATTAATCAATACATAAATTTATTCTAAATATTACATAGTCTATCATTCTCAATTAATTATAACAAAAAATTTACAATTAGTAATATTATATCGTTAACTATTTTCTTTCACACATTCGTGCATCGGCATGGGTGTTATCTAGTCATAATCTATGTACCAACCCTAGTCGCCAAAGGAAATATATACTCGTATCATGATCAATTAAACATCAAAAAGAACTTCTACACAAAAAACAAAAGTTAGAGTCTTGCTGTTGGGCAATGAAATTGATGCTGCTAGGATCATAGAGATTGCAAACACACAGTTTCTGCATTGCACCAAAGCTCCTGGTGATCAGAAGTCGAAGCATCCTACCAACTCTCTCCGGCACTTGGTACTCGGGAAAACATTGTCATAATTGGAAATACACTGGAAAAATTTTCAGGTTGGTTCAACATCAATGTTCTGCTTGTTTTTTTAGGCTAGCCAATTTAGTTTCAGTGTTCTGCTTGTTGGCGAATTTGGTCATTTTGACAGTCTATAAGCAGTTTCAAATGGTTGGTCATTTAGTCGATGGACCGTTGTAACTGTTTGTAGCCAATAAAAGGACTTGTAAAACTGTTCATGATCAGTCAAAAGGGCTGAATTCGCCAATGAGCGCCAAACCATGAGGATTAAGGAACCAAAATAGTAATGCTCCAACCTGAAACACAAGGCATTAGGGCACCAAAATGGCTTTCTTTTTCCGAATTCTCTTCTCATCGGTTACCAGAACCTTGTTGTGGCTGTTGTTTTCGGTATTATGTTGCGCAGGGAATCACCCTAGCAGTTGGGGACTGGTACTATGATTGGACCGGAGTTGAGGCCATTGACTGTGCATGTCCATATGATAAGTCATGTCACAACCTGGTTTTCAGATAGAGAACTCTTTATGTATGTGTCGGGTTTTTGTTTTTGTTTTTACCAATTTAATTAGGTCCATTTAAGTGATCAATGGTAATAGAGGGTGAGAAATTGCACCCACCAATTTATCAATTATCATTTATTACAAAAGTTTGTGTTGTAACATCCCTAATTGTAAAACAAATGAGAGGCAGAATCACCATCTCGTTGGCCTAAGAATTTGAATTATAGAAAGACGAAAACCAGCAAAAACCATTTGTTTTTGTTGACATAGTAAATGCTATTCATTTGCTGTATTTGTTGCTGCATTCACCTTTTTACGTTCAGTTGACGTAATGAATTATAATAATGACAGGAAGCAAAAATGTAACTGTCTTATTCATAATTATTGCCAGGAGGTTGCTCATTTCTTTCCTATGTAATCAATGAGTACTTTCTGTTTTTGAAAACAATCAATGAGTACTTGCTATGATAAGGCTCTTTGGTGTACTTTCAACATTGCCGGTTCAAATTCGCTTGATTTGAATTGATGGGAATGAATATTAGTATAGTGCAGAGTAGTAATAATATTACTAAATTAAGTTACATGTGGTCAAATTAAACTGAACTGGAGTGCAGTTAAATTAAGATGAAAAAAACGTAGTCTTAACTTGAATTGGCACATTTTCACATGTGTAGCTCAGGTTGGGAGACATTTTGTTGCACATTGTTAAGGGGAGTAATTTCATTTGAACTCCAGATTTTGGGTGTTTCTATATAATTAGGGCAATATATCAATAAAACATTATATAGTTGCAAAAGTGCCAATATAACCTTCAATTATTAGAAAGTGAAAAAAAATAACCCTAACTATTTAATAAAAATGCCAATATAATCCTCTGATGGCACTTCCAACGTTGATTTAGACGGCGTAGACCCCCTCCACCCCCCTCCACATCTCTGGCCATGCAGTGGAAGGACCGACGATGGATTTGATTTGAAACAATAGAAAGTATATACACGGGTGAGCTAGGATGCCAGCGCGGATAGGGCGCCAATAGGGGGAGGATGTGAGGAATGAGTTGATAGGACACCGTTGCGGGGAGGATTCATGGGAAGAGAAGAGGAAGAAGAAGTAGAGTTTAGGGAGTATAATAGTAATTTCGTTCTTTTAAAGAAAATTAGAGGGTTAAAATTGACTTTTTGCTAAACTTCGGCCTAAATATGTCGGAATAGGTATTTTTGTACTTTCACTTACTTTCTAGGGTTATATTGTCACATTCAATTGTTAAAAAATTGTATTAGAACTTATGTGAATTCTCTGTAAATTACTACTTCCCTGTTTTGATAAAAGAAAAACCACTTGAAAATTGTGTCAATAATTCATTCTCAACTCTTGTGTAGATTATTAAAATTTCAAGAGAACTTGTTAAGCCGGACCATTAGCTTAATCTATAATAACAACTATCTTTAACTAATAACTAGTGGAGTAATATCGCGCGTTGCACAAAATTATTAATTAAATTATTAGAATTAATTAATTTTTACATGCTGTGTCTTACATTTAAATTGAAAACAAAGAATTTCATTTAAAACTTTAAAGTTTAGTCATCTAAGAAAAATTATATGATATATTTAAAAATTATTAAACATTGAATACAATAAAATTTGATTATTTTTATAATATTTAATTCAAATTATTTAAAAAGTAATTATTTGTATGTTGAGATTCATTTTAAAAGGCTATCATAATTATATGTATCTCATTGCAATAAATAAAGGTAAATATTAAATGACCTTATTAGTCTCACTAATTATAGGATGACCTCATTTAACAGTTAGTCGGTCTAAAATAAGACTTTATCATGTATAAATTAATAAACAAATAACATGTATACATATTTCTATCATAAGTACTCTATCAATTAAAAAATTTAAACATTCGGTTATTTCATATTATGTATTTCTTTATATTTTCTTCAGTGATATATATATATATACATATATATTATAGTACAATGAGATATTTATGATTTTAATTATATCTTAAGTTATATATTTTATCAAGTTATGATTGATTATATAGTAAACATTAAAAATCAGTATCATATTATAATATTAGTATAAGTTACGATTAATTATATATAGTAAAAAAATTAAATCAGTAACATATTATAATATTAGTATGTTATTTTTAGACAGTTTGGGATTAGATTAGTCAAAATGACTTCAATATCCCCGGTTGACAAAACTATCCAAAAGTAACCAATTTCTATTATATGGTGTTTGAGATGACTTCAATATCACCGGTTGACAAAACCATCCAAAAATTAAACAGTTTCTATTATATGATGCTTGAGATAAAAGTTCAGTTTTCTAGATTAGAAAAAGAGATAAGTGCTAAAATAACCCTACATTTTGGTTGAAAGTGCTAATATAACCATGTAATTTGAGAAAGCGTCAATCTAACCCGGGACTTGGCTGTCTTTTAAGTCAATGGTTGTTTAGCAAGAATTTGGTAAAATGACGATTTTACCTTTGGTTTAAAAAAAGAAAATTTCAAAAAGTGTGAAAAGACTAAATTGCCCTAATCTCCCTTTTCTTCTTCGTCCTTCCCCGTTGAACTTCTCTCATGTTGAACTTCCCTTCCCTCATTCACCCATCACTTGTCTTCCCCACCTGATCACGTCGTTTTAACAGTGCTTGATTTGTGTGGTGGTTGTTCCGCCAGTGGGGCTTAGCGGCGGTAGGGGTTTGAGCGGCATATCCTGATTCTTAGCGGTTATGCCCAATTATGAGCGGAAGTGGGGGTTTGCAACGGTGGGGTCCGAACGACGATGGATATTTTTGGCAATGGGGTCTGAGCGACGGTGGGGGCTGAGCAGTGATGGTGGGCTGAGTGCTAGGGTCCAATCTCAGAACGTCATCTTCAGCTAGCGCTTTCTTCGTCCTCCTCCAATGTCCACCGTAGCTATCGTTCGCCTCTAGTGTCTGTCGCGCCGTCGTTGTCATCCTCCAGTGTCCACTGCAGCCGTCGTCCTCCTCCTCCAATGTCCATCGTGCCGTCGTCGTTTTCCTCCAATGTCCGAATCTACCACCGTCGTCCTCCTCCTCCAATGTCTGGTGAGTTAATAAATAATGTCGGATGGTTTTGAGTGCGATTATTTTGATTTCACTTTAGGATCAATCGTGATGCATTTGATTATGTTGTTTATTTAATTTGTCTCAATTTGAGTGCGATTTTGCTTATGTTGCTAGTTCTTTGTGTCAGATAAATAAGTTAGATGATTAGAATTGATTTTATCTTGTTGACTAGTTTAGAGTTATATTAGGACTAGTCTACCTTTATACTTTGTACTCTCTATTTATTCTCTTCATGATCAATAATAATTATTACGGGAAATCACTCTTTCATGGTATCAGAGCAAGATTCTGAACCAAAACCCTAATTTTATTTTTTCCGACAGCCATCTCCTTCCTCTCTTTGGCCATCGTATTCAACCTCTCTCCCTCCTTTTTTTGACACAATTCCCGGTGTATTTTCACCTTTCCCGACATCTATTATTTATCTCATCTTAGTTTTTTCGATGCAAATCATGCCGGTATCTTTATCAGGTCACTTACCTATCGGCCCAAGTCATTTTTTGGCGGCAATATCCATTTTCCAACGGCATCTCTTCTTCTCGACGTCATCCTCAGTTCTCTGGAGGATTCCCCTAGCAACGTCTTCTTCTCCAGCGTTCTCTGATTCCAACAGCGACAAAGGTCTTCACCGGCAACACAGGTCTCTGGCCGGCAGCTTCTCACTGGCGCGTAAGATCCACGGATGCTAGGTTACTCGTGCGCTTCACACGCGTGAAAGGTCATACACGCTTCAACTTCTCTTTGCATGTGAATCCACGCGCTCCAGCTTCTATCCGCGCGTGGAGAACATGCGCCAAACAGTTTTTTTGGCATTTTTTTCTCTTGCTGATTTCTCATTTGACATGGCTCATTTTGGTTCTCGCCGATGTGATATTTTGAGACACCTGAACTTTTCTCATAATCGAAGACACGATGGCTCAAGGTGGATTGTAGATTCTGGCGCCACAAAGCATATGACATCGTTACATGCTGTTGTTGATCATATCACACTTATCGTGGTTCTTCCAGCATATATGTTGGTAATGTTTCTCAACTCCCTATTACTCATGTTGGTGATTCTCGGATTTCTAAATCCTTGTCTCTTTATGACGTGCTTATTGTGCCTGCCATCACTAAAAATTTGCTCTCGATTAGCAAATTAACTCGAGATTTAAATGCTGTTGTCTGCTTTGATGATCGCTCCTTTATTATTCGGCATAAAATCACCAGTGAAACCTTGGGTCACAATCATAGTGAAAATGGACTTTATGTTTTAGACTATGGTGCATCTGTTTTACTGTCTACTGTGGAGTCAAATAAGTCGCGTGCGTCTTTTGAAATTTGGCATGCTCGACTTGGTCATGTGCCGCATTCTGTTATTGCTGGTTTACGTGCTTCTGGATCCCTAGCTGTCTCATCGATTTTGCCTAAACCCACCCTTTGTGAAGCATGTGAAAAGGCTAAAGGGAAACATTTATCTTTCCATTCAAATGATAAACGTGCTACTAGGGTTCTTGATCTGGTTCATTGTGATTTATGGGGGCCCTTTCCTATTTTATCTGTTGATGGTTTTGCCTACTATACCCTTTTCATTGATGATTATTCTCGGCTCTCATGGTTTTATCTGATGTACTGCAAGTTTGATTTTCAGGATGTTTATCGCTTATTTGAGGTTTTTGTGGAGAACCAGTTCTCTTCCACAATTCAGTTGTTTCAGAGTGATGGGGGACTGAGTTCGTAAATGGTCGTTTACGCTCTCACTTTCAAACAAAGGGCATTCACCATCAGATTTCATGCTCGTATTCTCCTGAGCAGAACGGTCGGGCTGAGCGCAAACACCGTCACATTGTTGAGATGGGTTTATCTATGTTATACTACTCTCATGTTCCTCTCTCTCACTGGTCTCATGCCTTTGCTGCAGTTCTTATACAATAAATTAGCTGCCCACTCCTGTTCTTGGCGGACGATCACCATATGAAGTTATTAATGGTCGGGTTCCTATATACACAAACTTCCATGCATTTGGTTGTCATGTATACCCTTATCTGCATCCATATGTAGCTCACAAACTCGCCTCTCGTAGTTTGCCTTGTATCTTTCTTGGGTACGACTCCCAGTACATGGGATATCGATGTTTGGATCCTACGTTTGGAAAGATATATATCACCGGACATGCTCGGTTTGACGACACTTTATTCCCTTATGTCGTTGGTTCTGCTTTAGTGCCTCGATCATCTCTAGATATCTCTACTTTTTGGATCATGCTAATACATCACCCGATATCCCGACTTCTACCACTATGGCATCTCCTCCTGCTCGTCTTGTCAATTCGATTTTCAGCTCTCCTGGCTCATCGACTACGGCACCCTATTCTGCCTGCTGTACCGATTTGGACCATCATGTGGCTGCTCTGATGCATCCTGCCCCACCCACCTCACTATCGACCAGCTTACCTAGTTCTCCGACCAGCCCACACAGTTCACCGACCACCTCACCGGCCTTTTTGCCGGTCGATATTGCTCCTCTGATCTCTTCACCTCGGGCTCGCACTCATCGGATGGCTACTAGGTCGGCTACTGGTGCTATTCAGCGTAAGGATTATTCAAACATTATTGCTCATGGTCTTACTGCTGCTCTACTTGCTCAGTCTGAGCCCACGGATTATCGCACTGATCTTCATAATCCAGCTTGGGTTTCTATCATGAATGACGAGATGGCTGCTCTTCGTGGCCAGCACACTTCGGAATTGGTGTCTCGACCTTCGGATGCTAACATTGTTGGCTCTAAATGGGTCTATAGGCTCAAGTATCGACCTGATGGAACTATTGATCGTCATAAAGCTAGACTTGTGGCGCAGGGTTTCTCACAGATTTCGAGTCTTGACTTTGACCACACTTTCAGTCCTATGGTCAAAGCCTCCACTATTCGGATGATTCTCGCTATTACCACGATGCGTTCCTGGACACTTCATCAGTTGGATGTCAAGAACGCTTTTCTTAATGGCGTTCTCGATGCCCCGATCTATATTAAGCAACCTGTTGGATATCAGGACAATGTTCATCCAGATTATGTTTGTCGCTTGCGAAAGGCCATTTATGGTTTTAGCTGGCCCCTCAGGCATGGTTCCAGTGTTTTAGCACTTATTTGATTCAACTTGGTCTTCAGTGCAGCTCAGCCGACACTTCTTTATTTGTTCTTTCGAGAGGGTCGTTACTATATCTCCTTGTGTATGTGGACGACATCATTCTTACAGGAAACAACTCAACTCTTCTTTGCCAGTTCATTGATCGGACACATCGAGAGTTTGTGATCAAGGATCTCGGTGCTCTTCATTACTTCCTTGGTCTTGAAGTTTCACCTACTTCATCAGGTTTACTTCTTGGTAAAGCGAAGTAAGCTCGGGAGATCTTGACTCGAGCTGGTATGTCTGACGATGCACCATTTTCCATACCCTTTGTTCATGGATATCAATTGCATAGTTTGACCAGTCAACCATTCAGGAATCTGACCATGTATCAATCTCTTATTGGAGCTCTTCGGTACATGACCATCACTCATCCAGATTTGGCCTTCTCAGTCAACATAGTAAGTCAGTATCTTTGAGACCCCAGAGATGATCATTTTGTGGCAGTTACACAGATTTTGTGTTATGTTCGAGGTACTCTTAATTCCTGTCTCACATTTCATTATGCTAGTTATCCTAAGGTATTGATGTATTCTGATGTTGATTGGACTTGCTCTCTGGAGACTCTTCGTTCTTCCTAGAGTGCCAAGAAACAGCCCACAGTTTCTCATTCCAGCACTAAGTCTGAGTACGAACCTCTAGCCAACACTACTTTAGAGGTTGTTTGGCTCACTCACTTGCTTCGTGAACTTTGAGTTCCTCTGTTCTGCCCTCCTTTGATGTTATGTGACAACAACAGCGCTATGTTCTTAGCTTAAAATCCAATGGCTCACAAGCGGGCGAATCACATCGACATTGACTGTCACTTTGTTCTGGAGTTGGTGGTATCTGGCAAGCTTCGAGTTGCGCACGTACCCACTTCTCTTCAGATAGAGGACATCTTCACCTTGGGGATGGCTCGCCCACTATTTGAGTTCTTCAGATCTAAGCTATGGTTCGGTGAACATCCGACGCTTCGCTTGAGGGGGATGTCAGAATAAATCAGTTAGATATTAGGACTATTCTAACTTTATGCTTTGTACTAAATATTTATTCTCTTCATGATCAATAATAATCATAACAAGAAAATATTTTTCACATACTCCCTCCGGTCCTCTGTCTTTTTTGGGATTTTATTTTTATTTTGTCTCCTTCCTCATTTGGAAGATCTGAGATTGTTATTATCCACTCAATTTACTTTTTACTTTCCTAATAATATCTCCACCATTCATTTTAAATTTTTAAAAACAGTGTGCCATTTTAAATGCGGCCACATTTAGAGGACCATGGGTAGTAGATTTTTCCACACATGAATTTTAGTAAACGTGGCATTTCAAAAGGGAAAAATAGTTACAGGTACGGCATTTTCCTCGCGGTTGTGAATAGAGATGGGATCCGGGTGGAAATTATTGTCGCCGGCACTGGCGAGAGATGAAGCGGTGGTTGTCAGAATAGCTTTCTCCAATATGGATGACCTCGTCGGAGATGAAGTCAATGAGCTGGTACTCATCACCGACGGTTGGGTCTTTTGCAGTGCGAACGATGATTTAAGGTGCAAGGGGTAATTTTTTAATTTAGCAGGTGGGCAATTTGATGATTGGAGGCGCGTAGATTTGAGATGGTTGGAGAGTGGAGGGGATACAGTTTAAGAAAAGGCAAACCGAATGTATACTGGGCTTTTAAGACATATTTTAATCTTATCACCCAAACACTCATGAGATTGACCCACAAATTTTTTAAAATTTTCTATAATTACATGTTAGTCCTTTATCTCACCAGAAACTATCATGAGACGGTCTACTTTACTAATTAAAATCTTAACATCTTGAATTGCATGCCAAATCTTGTGCTACTCAATCATGGAATAATGTTTCAATGATTATGAATTATAGAACATGATTTTTCTTACTTATACGTTTAAGTTTTTTTAACCTCCTTGCATGTTCAAAAATTCATACAGAGGTTAAGGATTTAGATACAGTTATTGTGCATTAAAAATGGTAATTTACTCGCATTACTTGAATGCTTGTACAATAGAAAAGTGAACAGTACGTCTATAAAGGTGAACATATAAGTTTAAAATGGATATAGATACAAATATTGTTAAGAACTAGTAATACATTATTATTTTAAAATGAAAAATCTAATTCCATTATGTGACCTTCATCTAGGACTTATTTGTAATTATATTTAATCTCAAACTAATTAACAATTAATTATGAAAAGATGAATACCTTTCATTCAATTTTTAACATTTCATTCTATCTTCTTGTTTATAAAAGGAATCGGCCGGTCAATGAACATCGATTAAAAATAACAAAAAATGAAATTGGTAGGAAAATATAGCCAAGGCTTGTAATACATTGAGGGAGACTTCTATCACTTTGAACAACTTATTACTTATATTTATACATTTATGTATATCAAGTTGGTGTAGTTGTCAATTTATAATCAGATTATATTGTATGTATTTAAAAATAAAAAATAATAAAATAATGGAATGATCGATATCTAGTACATCAATGAAATGACAATGAATTTATTGTGAATCATAAAATGATGAGAAAATAATCTAACTCACCATTAGTTATAACAAAAACTAAAATCCATACATGATCACCATGATATAATTTTAAGGAGAATAATTCGGTTCTAAAAATTCAAGAAATGAGCTCTCCTAATGTTGAAAAGTCAATGAGACAGTGATATGATTGTGTGAAATTCATTTGGCGGACAACTATCACATGTATGTAAAGATCTTTCCTTTCTTGTTCACAAATTCACAGATGGAAAAATCATCCTCCTTAATGAGATTTAGGTGGCAGCGATATTTCCACCCACCAATATACCAACAACGGCCATCGGCCGATACATGATACTCTGCATCCCACTTCCTTCTAACAGAATCACAAAGAACTATAACATTGGGAAGATTAAGCTTATGGGCTCTAATAATTTGAACTAGAATAAACTGGATCAATATTGATTTGTTGTTAGTGATGATTTTTAAATATAATAATTTCAATAAATCATAATAAAATAGTAATCATTTAATAAGATTTGAAACATTTTAGAGGCAATGTTTAGAAATAATTTGGATTCCGAATAACAAAAAAATTAGAAAAAATTCAGGGAAGATTGACTACATACCGATTCATCTTGTTTCTGGTTTCTTATCTGCATAACAAAATATGGATTTTCTGACCGTCAAACGCTTCCAGAGGTGAAAAGATCAAAATTACAAGGATAGATTTTCCCCCTCTTTCTTGGTTGATGTTTGAATTCTTTTGCAGTGTAAGTGAAGAGCATATATATAATTTATTTTTAAGAAAATTGAAAAATTACCTATATTATCGATTACAACTAATTCATACATATTTACAAAAAAAAATCATTTATGGTGTCTTAAAAAGGGAAATCTCGTGAAAGGTTTTTTTAAAAAAATCTACCCACAATTAATTTTGGGATAGTTTATATAGCCCTCGTTTAAGAGAAAAATATGACATAAATTATGATTGGTATTCTCTATTTGTACGTGATGGTAAGAGCATCATTACACACCACTTACTATTCAAAATCTACCACATGTCAAACATAAGGACCAAGATGACGCACACAAAATAAGTTAATTTTAAGAAACAAGTAAAAAAATAAAACAGACACGGATTAGCAACATAAGATTGTTACATTCATTAAACAATTTAAAAAATAAAAAGTATGACACTGTACAGTAAACTTATTACTAGCAGGGTATTCAATGTCTTCAACGAAACATGGAAAATTACCATAAACATTCAATTTCAAAAATGATAAAATAAAAATAGGAAGTATAAGCTTACAAGTTAAATCTCCAGTTCGCTTGTGGACTTGGAGTGATATGAAGAACGACGTGTATCCGAGTTGTTAATTTACACATCGTGTTCAATTTGCACTTCATATTCTTGGTACTTCTCGTCTAGTTCTTTGTCCTTCACATCATGAATAAATCTTCCAGCTCCATTCTTTACGTAAAAATTCAATCCTAGTAAAGTCACGTAAAATACATGACCCTCGTTGTATCGAAAAAAAATAACATCCCCCAACACCACAAAGCTCTGTTTGACGAATGTCAACCAACCATCGATAATACATATTTGATCTTAAATTTTTCAACCTTCACCTTCCAAATGTTATTGTATCGATCCTTCAAAAATAGTTTTGTGGAAATATTCCATCCACATGCCTTGTAAAGATATAAGGAAATCTCTGCCATCAAGAAAATTAATTATCAAATTTTGTCTAATTTAAGCTGAATATACTTTTTTAATATATATAATACTATATTTCTTTTAGAGGTAAAAGGTAATGTAAAAAAATAAAATTCTAACATAACTATAGAATAAAATATGAGATTAGTCAAACAACTCACCTTAAGCGATACTATATAACACAAATAAGGATTCTTTATGAAAACAAATTTAAACATAGCTCTCTTAGAAGAAAATATCTCAATTTAGCATGTAACCTTAAATTTTAAAAAAAATTGAATAAAATCTAAATTTTATTTATTTAGTTTGTTTCTCCACGTGATGAAGATTGAACTAATGATTCTTGACTAGTCACCCAATCCTTGAGTAGAGGGTTTGCTAACTTGTTTCCAAATATCGATGTCATATAAATTTAATTTGTCAAAAATAAAATGAGAAAGTTACACTCATCCAAATCATCAAGGGGAAATTTTGAATAATAGATTTTGAAGGGAAGAGTAGTGACCACTTACAAGAATTTTCCGACTAGTTTTCAGAATGTACAGCTTAAAAATTGGGGGAAATTCTTTTCGAGCCACGACTTCCTGCACTTTGGAATCAAACTTCTTCCTTCTAATCTCTATATTAGCGTCAACTAAATTTCAACCAAGTTTGGTGATGGCGTGAACTAAAATGGCTCTCCAATGAAATATTAATATCTAGAGTCAAATATAAAACCCTCAATTGATTGATTCTATCTAATCCGTCGAAGACATTTATAATAGAACAAAGATAATAAGAGAATCAATTCTAATAATGACTAGTTGGACTATGATCAACATTACATGTGTAATTTCAAAAATGATCATCAAATTTGAATCATGGATAATTAATTTTTTAAATGTTAAATTATTATTTGGTGGAGATTTACTTACACTTCAAACAACGCGTCAATGGGTAGCTCACATAATTAATGTGATTGATATGATAATTAAAATTTTCATTTTCTATTGCAAGAAAATTAAATAAATAAAATTCAACATTCATATCTCTAACTTTAGTCTAACTATTAAACATTTCTCTCTATCTAACAATAAAAAATTACATTAAAAAAATCCAAGGTATTAAATATCCAATACTATATGTGTGTTTTAAGAATTTTTAAAAAATAAAAATATTTCACAAGTATAAAAGGTAAGTTAAAT
>JAULKK010291898.1:0-13277 GCA_032355705.1 Rubia peregrina
TTTCTGTCATTCCGTTTTTCCAGTCTTAGACTTGGTGGTTTTTTTCCAAAACATATGCATTTATTCAGTCATACACACTGTTTTTGCATCCAAAATCAAACAGGGGAAATACCATCCCTATTTTCAAGGTTACACCTCGAACTTGGCTTGGCAAAATGAAAAACATGTTTACAAATTTTTCTAAGCACAACCCTACAATATATTTATGTAGCCAAACATTTTCAGCCTATTTCCATGCTCAGCATCATATCTTGAATTTTTTTTGTCCTTCTCACAATAATCAGGTCTACCAAACAGCCTCTCACTATTTCTGAATCCACAATCAAGTTCTTTGGCAAAATCCCTAGCCTAATCAGTCTTTGCTTACCTATATGAAGCTGTTTGAAGTTATTTCCCCCCTTATCCTTCATGATTTCAATCATCACATTTTGCAAAGACAGAAAAATTAGGTCAATTTTTTTAGGATCCTCTTTGTCGAAAGCATTGTACAAAATTCCCTCTAGGTTCCTGCTAGGGTTTCATGCTGTAAAATTTTAATAGAAGCAAAAATATCCAGGTCCAGGATGTTTAAATCAGGTGACTTAGCTGGTTGGCACACCATTTTTATAACAAAACCATCTGAATTTGCAGCTACAATGAACTCGAGGTCATTGGACAATATATGTGGGGGCATTAACTTGTTGCATTGAGATATGTTTGCTTAACCAGGCCAGCCACTTAGTTTTAATGGCAAGAATGACATGATAAATCAGTTTCTTCCTAATGCATTCCCTATTGACCTTCTTAATTGGTGTCAAAACAAGGATTCCCCTAGGCCTGTTGATACTGTTCTTTTTCCCGGCCACATATTCAGGGTAACAAAATACCCTTATTTTACCCTCAAAGACACAATTTTCCTCATGGTCAAATATAGGCCTACAGACCGCACATAAAAACATCAACTTGGGTATATAATTCTTGTTCTGTTGAGTCCTATACGGTTCAGGATCTTCAGGGGAAAGTAAATACCTTGTTGTGTATTAAGTGAAGTAGAACCACTTTTTCATCTATATGAATGATGTTATGCATGTCCTTGAATTGCATGTTGCACTCGATACTTGATAAACAACATTCAATTCTTCTTAGCTTGGCTGTTGTTGATAAAAATGGATGAACTACATTTGTATGGCTCCTGATTTCCTTATTTCTCACAGCCCGGTGAATGGTGCTCTTGCTGATATGCTAACTAGCTACTGTAGCCCTGCAGGTTCTCCAGTTGGGAAGAGCTAAAGCCATCAACGTTGTTGTGTCGATTGGCTTCTTAGTTGGGCAGGGTCTTCCATGCCGGTAGGACCTTGCAGTTATTGTTTCACCTGCAACAAGTTGCGGCTTGACTCTTGCCCAAATGGTGCTAATGGTTCCGAATGAACACTCCCAACGAGCTGCTGCTACCGCCACTCATCTGTGATGCTGCAGCTTGCCTTCAACGTTGTACTGCAGCAAAACTGTGCTA
The DNA here is from genome assembly GCA_032355705.1 of Rubia peregrina. Taxonomy (NCBI): domain Eukaryota; kingdom Viridiplantae; phylum Streptophyta; class Magnoliopsida; order Gentianales; family Rubiaceae; genus Rubia; species Rubia peregrina. The sequence goes on from JAULKK010291898.1 coordinate 1,493, forward strand.
TTTTTTCCGTTCCTCATCTGTCAGATTCTTTCCCACCATCACAGCGCCAGCAGCATTAAAAGTCTCGTGATGATCTCAAATTTTGAGGGGCCAGAGAGTTCAGAATAAGAGGGAATCTGAGGGCTTTTAATGTTTCAATAAAGGTGATGGAATTTAGATTTGGAAAAGTAGCACAAAACTGAAAGTGAAGGGAATGAAGGCTTATATAGATGGCAAAAAGTTGATTGTGATTTTTTTCTTTTTTTGTTGCCAGAAATACATACTTTTGGCTCCATAATTAAAATTTTGGAGCCAAATTTGAATATCTATGCCAAATTAGATCTTTTGGAGGGAATGATTATTTTGTAAAACCTTGTAAACATTTTCTTATCACAGCTTTCAAAAATTTACTGTTTACGTCACGTCCACTGTTCACATTATACTTTTCACAGCTTCCAATGTCCTTTTTCTACTGTACATTTTTCCCACCTCAATTTCTCTTTCTGCAAATTGAAGTGAGAGATGTCTGGATGGGCTAGGAAGGCGCCAAGAGGCACAAGAAGTTTCCTACAAGGTGTGTTTGTTATCCCTAGTGCATTATGTTGAGGAAATCCTGAACCCGCCAGGTTGAAATGTTTAAAATGATTACTCCCTCTGTCCCAGCTTAAATTACCCCTTTACTTTATGACAATTTTTTATCAAAGTTTGACCGCATATTTAAACAGATATATAAGAAATAATATTATCGTGTGTGATATTATTGAATTCATCGTAACAAATAGTTTCTAAAAATAACTTTTTATTTGTTGTTATTATACAAAGTTAAACATATTAACGGTTAGACATGTGTCCCGAATGATATGCAATGATTGAGGGGTAATTTAAGCTGAGATGGAGGTAGCGATAGATTTAATGTATGTAGCGAGCTTCTGATGATGTTCACATAGTCGTCAAAGGGTCTTACTTGTTGAGGAAAAGGGTTATATAAAAAAGATTATGCACTGGTGTATCAGTGAGTTGCTATCTTTATGTTGTTTTTGGGTTGCTTTTGATTAACCTGCTAGGAAAAAGGTCAGTTTGGTGGCTTTAAGTATGGGTCGGGCCAGCCAACGTTATATGTTTGTGACCCATTATGTTTTCTTTCCTTGTGTTGCATACATCTTATTATTGTGCATTAGGAAAAATGCGAGAAATGAGTTAGTAGATAATAAGGTGGGGATGGGGGACTTAAGCAACAATTTTTTATCCTTGGGATAAATTAGAATGCAGCGGGTACTGGGGGAATAGCCACGAGGGGAACAAAAATAGAGAGCTGAACACTTTGAGGGAAAATTTGAGAGAGAAAAGAAATTCTTGGTGGATTGTAATCCTTGTAATTTCGCTTATTGATCTAGTGGATTGTAATACTACAACAGAGCTTCAATTACCCAGTTCACGTCGAAACCATTCTTGCAAGACGTAAGTGGAAACATCAAACCTGGGTAAAATCTCTCATGTTCTTACACTCAATGATTTTCTTTGTTCTTGTCAATTGCTAGTAGACCCATCGTTGATTTCTTCCATGAATTATATACTCGTTGTTTGTCACAACAAATTGGTATCAGAGCATTATTTGTGTGAAATTTATGTTGTTTATTGTGTTCCCACAAGGTGTTCGATAAATTGTCTCTTGTAAACTTGTTCTTGTTTTGTGATAGCGGTGATTTCCAAAGTCGATATTGAGAATTTTGATGGGCCAAATGATTTCGAGTTGTGGAAGGTAAAGATGGCGTACCTAGGCAACATGGGGTTTGTCAAAGCTCTTTTGGGAGTGGATAAACTTTCTTTTACCTTGGATGAGGTGAAGAAGGAAGATGCATTAGAAACAGCTCACAAACATTGATCCTTAGCCTTGTTGATAAAGTGTTAATAGAGGTGGTTCGTTACAAGTCGGTTGCAGAGACGTGGTTAAAGCTAGAGTCCCTTTACATGACGGGGACATTATCACGATGTTTATTTCTCAAGGAGCGGTTCTTCACATTCAAGATGGTGGAAGAGCGAGACTTGATGGACCATTTTGATGAGTTCAACAAGTAGGTGGTAGATTTAGAAAACATTGGGATGAAGTGTGATGATGAATATCAAGCTTTGGTTTTGCTTCATTCGTTGCCTAAGTCATACGAACACATTGTTGATGTCCTACAACATGAGAGGGACGATATCACCCTCGATGAGGTTATAGGGGCCTTAAAGTCTAAGGAGCACAAAAGGCAGATGGAGATTGATTCTACTAGCGGAGATAACTTGGGGATGCACCAAGGGAGGTCGGATAATAAATATTTCAAAGTCTAGAAGAAGTCACAGTCGAAGTCTCAAAACTCGAAGAAATTCATCATCAAGTGTTACAAGGGCCATGAAGAAGCACACATGAAGAATAATTGTCTGAATGGAGAAGATGGAGCGACCAAGAGGCGAGATGATGATGTAGTGGTATTCCATGGTGTAGACCATGGATATGAGGACTTCATGGTCCTTGTAGTGTTGAACTCATACCCGGATAAAAGGTGTATCAAGGACTCCGGTTGCTCATTCGACATGACACCGAATGAAGGTTGGTTCAAAAGCTACGAAATGGCACCTTTAGGTGAGGTATTGCTTGGGAACAAAAAATCATGTAAGGTGGCGGGGATTGGTTCGGTGAGAATCAAGACCCATGATAGGATTGAACGGATATTGATGGAGGTGTTACATATCTCTGAATTGCGGAGGAACTTGATTTCTCTTGGTATATTGGAATAACGTTGGTTTTGTTGGAAAGGCGAGAAAAATATCTTGGTTGTCACTAAAGGTGTGCTTATGGTCATGAGGGGTGGTAGGGAACATTGCCTTTTTCTTCTTCAAGTGAGCACGTTGGTTGGTGATATGGCAGCTATTTCAGAGCCATAGAAGATTTGCTTGGCGAGCCTTTGGAACAAACGACTTCGAAACAGGGTCTCATTATCCTCCAACGCATAAACTCGAGCTTGTACCTTCGGTTAGTTTCTCCCACTTGCTCTCCCGTTCTGAGCAAGTTTGGTGACCGATGCCTAGGATCCCAAGGGTCGAGACAAGGGATTCGGCTGGGCCAGCGAGCACTCTGATATTCAATGTTCAGAACTTCCACACCGTACTTATTCCCCTTTTTTACATCAATTCGTCTTCCCTTCCCACAATACGTACAATGAACTTGAGGTACTTCTCTCAAAAAAAATACTTGAGCCATATGCCATAGCTCATGTTTGAGGCATGTCTCTTCTAGGGGTTTTGTTTTCCCCGGAGATTGATCCCTGTGAGCCTGAGGCATATATTGATTGAGACTTCACATTCCCTATCTTTCCTGGTGCATGGTCTGCAAGACATTTTTGGTTTCTTCCACCCTCTAAGCTAATTCGACAGCTGCAACATAATTACTATGATACGTCGGAGCTAAAGCACCCTTCAATTCTAGCCTTAACCCTTTGATGAATATACTCTTCCTTTCATCATCCCTAGAGACTAACTTCTCTACGAACTTAGCTAGTCCAGATAACTTTGCCCCGTACTCTACTATGCTCATTAGGCCTTGCTTAAAGTTTATGAACACTCCTTCCTTCCTTTCTTTAATTAAAGGTGGAATGTACTTCATCTTAAATTCCTTCTCAAAATTTTCTAGGTTCGGGGACTTTCTTCCATTTCACCTTTCCTCTATATTTTGTTCCACCAATCTTGTACAACTCCTTCTAATTGAAATATGGATAAACTCACCTTCTGTTTATCAGTGTATCCCAGGGCCCGGAAGGTCCTAGTCATTGTTTCCATCCAATTTTTGGCAACTTCATCATCTGGGCTAACGTTGAACCTGGGAGGATGAAACTTCTAAAATTGATCCAAGGCCACATCCTCTATCTTCGGCATTTGACCTCGATCCCTAGAAAGGGATTCAGATTGGTTATCTCTTTCTAACATACGGCTCAGTATTTCTGTAACCTAATTTGTGAACAACTCTATCCTGCTGGGTGGAGGATTTGTCTCATAGGTGAGTTCGAGCTTCCACCTTGTTCTCCTTCCATTGGAGCCTACACACATTGAGTTACTTTACTAGTTTTTTTGATAACATTATATAAACACTTATTATACATACCTTACTATTTATTTAGACAAAAGAACACAATATAGTTTACATAATATGTTAGTTTTATTACATAATAACTTCATAGTTTACATAATATTTTACAATAACTTTATAGTGTACATAATATTACACAATAACTTTAACCTAGTGATGTCCTCACATGATCTAAAATTGGGACTCTCCCTAGTTTTACCAATTATATTTTACAACGAGTTAGGCTTAATCTTCTTTCGGGTCTATTGATGGTTCCTATCCTTAACTCGCAGGATCCACTAAATGCAAAATTGGAATCTGCAAGTACCAAAATTCCTAGTCTACTACTACAGTTATTCTACATTTTATTCCTAACCAACCCTTGAAACTTCAGTGGAGGCACCTCCTTCCTCTCGCTCGTCTCTAGAGGATACCCGATTCACCAGGTCATCTCGAAGTGCATAAATGGTTTAACCCATTGTCTCCGAAGTCTGCCCAATGTGACTCCAAACTAGTTCGGTGAGTTGTCTATGGTATACTGTTAGGCCCATCCGTAGTATTCGAGCACTCCCTCGAGTCAGGGTTAACTCTCGTATGACTTCTTGACGCTCGATGTCCCATTGCCCCAGTTCTTGGGTCCTTTTGTTCCTCATATGGTCACGCTCCGGTATCGCTGCATTAGCCCTAACCTCTTATGCATTGACACGTATACATTGTTCCCACATTGAATCGTTCATTAACTGCTTGTGGTTTTCGAGGCTAAGGACCTTAACAATTAACTTTGCTCGCTCCATGCCTAGGGCGTGCACGACCCAATTGGGGTAGGAATGAGTCTTCCCCCACTCTGGTAGGTCTAAAGGCCCTGGTAATGTGAAAAACATCTCTGGTAGAGCTCCTGAGTGCCTTTTCAGCTCAATGGGCTCTAGGAAGTCATTGGTCGCAACTTCTCCTTCGTCGTCCATCGGCCAAAATAATAAAACTGTTATTTTGACAGGTTGGACCCAACTAGTCACAAGATCTACTATCCCAAATTTATTTAGTTTTCTCTCGCTCCCTAACCAAGTCCTATATTACCAAATTAGGGTGGGACGCTTATTTTTATTTATTTATTCTCTACCCTTAACGGCCTTATCTTGCTGTATACTATGATGATTTGTATGGTAATTATTACCTTATTGTCTAGTCTTGGGTTATTAAAAATTTAATATTATTTAAAGATATTTCAATTTAAATCCAGAATCTGATTCAAACTTTGGGCTGGCCAACCCCAAGTGATTCAAAAGTTTTCTCAATTCAAATAAGCGGGTCACTTTCTTAATTTTTTAATTATTATTTTACACTTTAATCAAGTAATCCCTAATTAATTACTTTTGATACACAATCTTTAATTATTATTTTTTCTTGAATTGTATAATTTTTTTTTGAAAAAAAATTTGAAGGTTCTTCCTAGGACTAAGGATCAATGATTTTATTGTTATAACATTTCCCCCTAATAGGTTCCCTAAATTCTTACCCAGAAACTCCGTATACATCATTTTCAATGATTGCTAGTTTTACAATCTAGGAGAAAATTTTAAGTAGTGTTTATAATTTATTAAGTTTTAGTGGAGCCTTTTATTAAGATATGTTTTGGTTCAGCCTTAACTTGATTTGGAAAAAGCTCGGATACCACATCTATAAAACTCCAAATCCACCACCACCTTGATCAATGCAAGTATCGGGTCGGAGCTGAGCGCATTATCATAATCCAATGAGTCATATTAGTTAAATGCAGTAACAAGCAAATAAAGTTTATGCGGAAAAAAATTTAGAATTACAAAACCTAACTTACTATTACAATGAAAGTCTTTATACAAGTATTAAATAGGGGTTTTAACAAAAATACAGGCAAAAGTTCTACAAAATCTGGTAAGAATCAATTTTACGTTAAATATTTTACATTATCCTAACGGCTCATCTACACCTGTTAGGAATGTTTAAACTAGGGTAAGCTCCTTGATTAGTGAGGTTCCATCGCCCATATTTACCAAGTTAGATTTAGTGATCACATAAAGCACATATATAGCCACATAAATTCTATCACATAGTAAAAGGATACATGTGGGTTATGCCAAGATGCAGTCAAGTTCCTATATGGACATTGTGAATGGCGTTAGGGAATAAAACTTTCAATAATGCTCGAAGGCTATCATGATTAAGGAATCCATACTTGTCAACCACGCCCAATATGTTCAATTACGAGCTCGTATCAGAAATTTAGATAGTAATACTAGCATACCAAAACTCCACGTGTATCCGGTCTAGTCTATACCGTTCCTCGCCGAATTTGACCGAACTACAATTGCGTTGGGGACCACAAAAAGCACGAACAAGTAATCAGGTAGCACATAATCCAAGTTTCAAATGGCAAGATAAAGTACAAGTCGGTCATCCACATGTAATATCAGGGAAATTAATTCACATAGTATCACAATAATTAACACTAGTGTGATAAAGTACACACCATTCTCAATTATTATGAAACCAAATAATAGACATAAAAAGAACATAATATCATTAAACATTTCCTATAATATATAAAATTATAAAATAACACATATAAATTCAAAAGGCATAAAATAGCATGTAATAGTAAAATTTAATTCAATTCATGATATGGCGATGCAAACAGCCACAGAATTTAATGTAGTTTCAGCGTTTTTGAATAATTTGTCTACTCTGCCGATCTTAACTGCCTAAAGTTTGGTGAACCCGATTTTGGTAAAGGGAGTGTGTCTAAATGAAGAATTCGGGCTACCCTGTTTATACTCTCTAGTTGCATGGGTTAAGTCAATTACTCCATCCCTAATTGTGTCTTACTTCTTCTTTTTATCCTATTTGTTAATAATTTTATGATTTTATAATCTAAAATTATATATAACAATAAATTATAAAAGATATATATATATATTTAAAATATGTATTATGATAAATGTAGTAATATATCACATAATAAATTTCATATTTATATTAAAAAATATAATATTCAAAAAATCTAAAAATTGAAAATTGTTTTGTTCTATTTAAAAAAACAAAAAAGGAAAAGGAAAATTTCAAAATATGATTTTTATTTTTAAAAATCTAAATTAAATTTTGGTTCCTTTTAGAAATTAAGATTACATTCTTTAAAAAAATATATACTCCCTTTGTCTCGTAAGTAATTGAACAATAACTTTTTCACGGTGTTCAATGAACATATTTGACTATAAACATCTTTAGTTACCGATAATAATATTCCATAAAAAATTGATATTTAAAAACTAGATGTTTAGATAAATCTAACAAGATCTCCCAAGATATTTTTATTATGTGTGGATTTATTTTCATTAACGGTCAAAGTTTGCAAAGTTTGACTTCCAAAAAGCAATTCTGAAATTACTTATGGGACAGAGGGAGTATATGGTCCTTTCTAATTATGGTTCATAAAATGAAATTTGGAAATAAATTTTGAAAATTAAATTTGAAAAAAAATATCTAATTCAATAATTATAGTTGTATTATTAAATTTCACATTTCAATTTATTTTTGGTAAACTGATTTATTTGAATTAAATTTTAAAGGTAAATTAATGAGTATGATAGAGAGAATTAAGTGGGGTCCATGAAGTGAACAATAGAGTGATTTAATTGCGGAATCAATTGCTGAGGTGGAAAAGAAATTTTATTATTTAATGAAGTGAAATCGCAAGATCGGGATCGGAGCGGGCTTACCATTGCACGTGGTCTAAGAGTATGTACAATGGTAAAACCACTAAAAGACCACTCTTGTGGTTTCTATCAATTAAATATTCATTCTCTCTCTTCCACCTCACCAAAAGCAATCATAAAGAAATCACTTCATTTTTACCAACCACAATGGTGGAAATCACTTAGAAATTGCTAGATGGATCCCACTTAATTTTTTCTATTTTACTCATTAATTTTATCATTAATATTTAATTTAAACAAAATTTCCTACTAAAATGTAAAAATTAATAATAAGATTTTAATTTTACTATTAAATTTTATAATTTAAAATTTAATTTTGCTCATTTAAAATTATTTTAACAATTAAAATAAGTTTCCGAAAATAAGTTGACAGCGTCTCTTTTGTTTGTACATTAATTTTTTTTCTTCAAATTTTAATGTTGTGAAGTGATTTTGTTTTTAATTTCTATTTTAGTTTCTTATTCTGTACATTAATTTTAATTTCATCTTATATTTGTAAATTAATTTTAAGAAATAAAATCAAACAATTCAAAAATACTTGGGTGTGGGGGGACAAAACTGGTCAAACGACACAAAACAAAAACAAAAAAAGAAAGCCGTTGATTTTCCACATACATGGAACTTGGGTGTTGGGGGACAAAGCTGGTCCCACACAAGTGGGATTTCTAATGGGAGCCCAGTGCCGGTTTTTTATTTTACAAAATACAAATAAACCTGGGAATCTGTCCGAATAGGGTTGGGTTGGGATGGGATGGGGTGGGTAGGGTTAGGTTGGGTTGGTTTGGTAGGGTTGGGTTGGGTTGTGCTGGGCTGTTTTGTCTCCGGTCTCCCAGATCTGGTGCCCCCTTTACTCCAATTTCAGTTCAGTAGTAGTGTAGTTAGTCACTAAGGTAATCAGGGTGTTGTGTTCGACTAACCAGGTGCAACTCGGGTTCTACCTCCCTAGTAAATGATGGTTTTTAAGTCTCTATATGCCAATTTGGCGTGGAGCAAGTTCCGATACACCATGTCAGTGTGGAACTCAAGTGAGGAGGCTCACCTCACTCACTCTCAGTGAGCCAGCCATGTGAGATTTTATCTCACCAGTTAATAGTTTCATTTTTCTCATTTTAGTTATAATGTTCTAAAGTTTTATCAGTTCAATAAGTGTAATAGAAAAGACTAAAATATTACTAGTTTATTAGCTAGAAGTAGATGGACGAACACTGGTGATTGTACATACAATCAACCATAAATGTAACTCATTTCTATATATTAATGAGAAGGAGTTTGACTATTTGTTTCAAAAAAACACAAAGAAACTCTCATTACACATACTCTAAAGGAGTTTAAACTGGGTTTGTACGAGCTACTGAGTTACTCTCTCTGTCCCAGCAGAATTTACCACTTTATTTTTTCAAAGTCAAATTTTAAGAACTTTAACCATAAATATAAATTAATATATACTACTCCATCCCACAATGATGTTCCGGAATGAAAATGGCACAAAAATTAAGAAAGTGAGGGGACAAAGGCTGAAAGTAGGGGGACAAAAGCTGAAAAGTGGGAGACAAAGGTTGAAAAGTGATATTTTGGATATGGTTGTTAGACTAAAAATGGAAAGAATAGATAAACTCCCTCCGTTCAGCTAAGTTTGACACACTTTTTAGTCAATTTTCTCAAGTCACGTTTGACCATAAATTTCATGTAATATATAAGTAGTAATATTATTATGTGAGGTATCGTTGGATTCTTCGTAGCATGTACTTTCCAAATATTAAAATTTTACATGATATTAACATATGTAGCAAAAGTTATTGATGGTCAAATATAACTTGATAAAATTGACTAAAAATTGTGTCAAACTTAGCTGAACGGAGGGAGTAGTTTTCTTTCCCTTAGATAGTGTAGTCTCTTTCCCGGGGAATCATATCAGAGGAGAATATGCGCCTTTACCTACAAGTGTAGGAGCTATACATATACAGTATGCCAGAACGTTATGCATGATTCCCTCATTATCCAATTTGACTGATTTGTTTTATAATAAAATTTATATAAAAAAGACTGATTTTAAGGAAGTTAAAGGGATTTTTCTCCCAAAGTTAAGTACCCTCCGTCCAAAATACTCCCTCTGCTTCCCTGTCTATGACACCATATATATATATGATTGGATATATGTGAATGAAATGAATGGAGAAAATTAAATGATTTTTTTCCAAAAATAAAATTTGTGTCAATATAAAAGAAACAACTCAAAAATGAAAGTGTATCATATATAGATGAACAGAGAGATTTGCTCAGTTTTTCGATAATATGTATTAAGCTATTAGCATGTCTGATTAACTGTAAGGACCGCGTATAAAACTACGATTTAGAAAGTATTTGTTTGGATGAATTTAAATATATCATATGTGTTGATATTATCATTTATATATGAATTGAAATATATTATCAAAGTTTATTAATTTGAGTAGAAAATAAATTTCGATACAATTTGATTTGAAATAAAGTAACTAATTTATTTAATTTTACTTTACTTGGTAGACATAACTAAGCAACTAATGTAAGAAGAGCAAAAATCTACATATTTAAAATAAATTATTTTTAAAAATGATTTTTGATTTCGCACTTTTAACTCTTATTTTTGAAGGAAAAAAAAGGTCTATAAATCTAAGTCAAAAGATTTTTAGCTCGGTTGTACAAAAAAATTAAACTTAAAGTCACTTTTGACTTCGATTTTAAAAAATCAAAGTTAAAGGTGCCCTTAAATTGAAGTAAAATGTGTGTTTAAAATTTGTCTGTTATAGGGAATGATGTGTGTCGAACACCGATCTGACGGTCAAACCTTGTTGTTAAGCGTCAAACCTACAAAACAAAGTTTCTAGGTGTCGTCCTGGGGAAGAAGCTGGTTTTGAGCATAGAATGGATACATATTGTGGTATTTTATAGGGGTTGCTCCCTACATGTTCTCCTAATCACGTTGGGATAAATAAACACATGTAGGAATAGGTGTCCTACCATAATATAATTTCCATATGTTAGTATATCATATATATGCTTGGAAAAGGAGTATGTTCTCGTAGACATATAGATTTGTGGTTGGAGATCTTCCCCTTATATTTGGGCTTTGGCCCACTAGATTATAATCGCTTGGCCTTTGGCCCAAGTCATAAGCTCTAGCTCAACCATTTTCAATAGTCCCCGAGAGAGCCAAAGGTCATGCTTCGGCACAGACCTTAGTTTCTCTCAATCATCAGTTTATGAAGGTAAAGCGTGAGACCCTTGGTTTCATATGTCATTAGCAATTAATCTGGTCATTGATTCATTCACATTCCTTAATAAAAGGTGCACTGTATCAACGTCTTGGGTAGGTATAAAGTCCCAACATAATGGCACATCTTTCGCCTGCTTTCAAAGCTTCTATTAACTGCTCTCGCTTCCAAGGAGTCTTTTGATCTTCTTTGGTTGCTATTAAACCCAGATATTTTTCTTTCATTATCTGCAACTTTTTACTTCTTCCTCTTTGTACTGAGAGCTCTAGAATATATATGCTCAATTTTCTTTTCGCTGTATTTTTTCTTCCCAGGGAGCTCCCAAGTTTCTTTTTCGTTCGTGAAAATATTCTTGACAAAAAATCAAGGTTTTACAGGGAGAATGGTAAACATGTCATTGAGATGGAAGGTTTTCCTCCCCTGGGTCTGTGATGTTTCCATTGCTCATGAGTTCTCGACTCATTGTCCCTCGATTAGGTAAAATGACCCCCAATTTTCCTTCTGGATTTTGCCATTTTGCTTTTTATTTGTTGATGTTTTGATTGATATTTATCTGTTTTAGTGAACTCGACCAATTTGGATGCCAAAGATGGGGACGAAGCCTTTAGTCATCTCGTCATGCAGGTTTTCTAGCTCTAGTAAGGTGGGCATGTAGGTTTTCAATCTGTGACTAGGTGGCATTTATGTGTGATATACATGGCTATCTC
>JAULKK010291906.1:0-13276 GCA_032355705.1 Rubia peregrina
ATGTCTATTGCTATATCCCGAAAAAGAGCTATGAGAAGTGAGAAGAAATTTCTAAAGATGAGGCTGCCGGGTTGAAAGTTGTGAAATCAACAGATCAAATGTAGTTGGCAAAATTTGATTATGAGAATGCAAAAAGAATTGAAGAGCTTAGGGTTGTAGAACCCCCTGTCATTATGATTATTGACAATGATAATGAGGTTGAAGATGCTGAGTATGTTCCAACATACCAGCAGGAAGAATTTTTTTGAAGAACCCATAGATGTTGATAATCCAGAGGTGAATCTGAGTGAAGGTTTGAATGATCAGAAAGAGTATGTGCATGAAGAAGCTAGTGATGATGTTGAGGGGCTAATTAAAGGGGGAGATGAAGAAGCTCAGTATGTTCCAACATATTTCCAGCATGTTGGAACACAGGGGTCTGTGCAGGAGGAAGTAGAACAGGGTGCTGACCTTGTTTATTCCAGTGATGAGGTGTTGGATGAATTTATCTAGACCATGCAGGCGAAAAGGAAGATTGATTAGGTCGAGACCTCAGTGTCATCCAAGAAGGCCAAAGTGGTTGGACCTTCACCAAAGAAGAAGAAATCTACTCTACCTCCTCCACTAGTAAGTGCTACATTTTTTGAGAACTTTTAAAATACAAACTATGCAGAGATATATGAGGTATTTTCCCAGAGAAAAATTATAGCAGAAAGGCATGTAGATCATTTTGCATACAAGAAGAGTGGATTCTCTGATTTTCTAGAGCTGATAGGATTGAGAAAGGAAGCCACATGTTTCATGGACTTCAACAAACAATTGGTTTGTGAAGTTTATTCCAATATCATGACTGATAACCTTGAAGAAGATTTTCCCAGGTTTAACCGAGTTTTTATGAGACGGAAAATTGTGAACTTTCGACTGACATGATCAATAAGCTGCTAGGGTTGAAAACACCTAAATTTGAGGGTGTTTTTTTATAAATATTTGGAGGTCACTAATGATTATATTCTAGCTGATATTTCTGGCGGTGTGAAGACTGTGTGGGAAGCCACTGGTTATTCATAGGCATCTTGCCCGACTTCAATATTTTTTTGACTGTACCAGGTCGCGGTGAACTGCTGGATGTCATCCTCCAACACTAAATTTCTTACCCGTGAGATGGCAAGGTTGTTTTACTGTGTTGGAACACAGAATCCTGTGAACCTTGGTCTCCTGATTCAGCAAGCTATTGTTCGGTTGGTTGTGACTCCAAATGCTAAGCAGTCTCTAGTACACCCATGTGTTATCTCTTCACTTGTCAGAAGTGAGAGAGTCAAGGCTAAGGAAAATGATGACATTGTTGAGACAGAATCATTGAAGTCGAACAAGAAACATTTGGCTTGATACAGGTGAAGAATCTTCCTTGGGCGCAAAAATCTGCCAGTTCTATTTCAGATGACAAGAAGGCTAAGTTGGATGCTCTGAATGCAAGGTTTGGTGCTATTTCGATTCAGCTAGCATCTTTGGAGGCAGAAAGGTCAAGTTGGAAGCTGAGAAGGCCCTGGTGGAAGGATAGAGAACAGCTCCCGAACAAGAGATTTGGTGTTATAGACTATGTTCCAACATAGTTTGTGTTAGGTTCAGGGGGAGAAATTTCTGTGTTTTTGCTTGTTTTTAGAATTTATTTATACTATGGCATGTTTATTGGCCCCAAAGGGGGAGGGGATGGTTATTTTGGATATTATTTTTTGTTATTCTGAATTATTTGGATTTCTGGATTTCTATGGTTCGATTGTTAATTCAGAATTGGTATTGTCCATGTATGTTCCAACACAGAAGTATTCTGGTACTCTGGTGATATCGATTGGATGTTTTTTTCTTCTGGTTTTCCTAGATCAAAATTGATTGGGTCCACAAAATTCCAAAGGGGGAGATTGTAAAGTCATGTGCGATCCCATGGATTAATTGATTGGCAATTTTTGAACTTATGTTAACGAAGAAAAATGTATCATGTTGGAACATACTGCCGACAAGCAGTTTTACGAACAGAATATTGCAATGGATTTCATTTTATGGAAATTGGAGATTAAGTAACATTTGAAACTTCATATTTGTTTGGGTAACTTTGTCCATGATCCGTAAGTCGGCAGTACTAAATGAATTTGTAGTAGGAATTACGAACGATTGCCTCTACTCCGGAGTATTTTTATGGGTTTGTTGAATTATTTAGTTTCCTTCTTTAAGTGTCGATGCGTTGATATCTTGGTTGGTTTGATCCTCAAAAAAATTATGTTAAAATGATACATTAACAAGAACTAGGTTCATGTATGTATTAAATCATCTATCTCTCGGTATTGGGATAAACATGTTTGTGCACATACAGGCATTACACACTACATGCACGAATAAAATTACTAGATTTATTTGTTTACTTGAAATATTTTAATGGATTTCATAATATCAAGATGCTCTAAATTTTTTTACTAATTTTTTTTATTTCTTATGTCACCACCAGCACTAGTACTGGCATGGGCAACAGCAGTAGTGGTGGTGGCGGATGAGGAGGTTTCAATGGTTCAGTTGATGCATCCAGTTCTATTGATCAATTCCTCAGGCTTTTAAGTATTAAGGTGTTTTAATTTTGGTTTGCTAAACATATTGATGATATGCGGGTTATGAAGATCCCATTCACAGGTTTTTAGTTACCATATTGTTTGTCCAACTATAATCAACTTTTGGTTCTAGATTTAATTTTTGGCATAAACGCTGTGTCAAAAGTTTCAGGGTTTGTTTTTAATGATACCGTAACTGAGCTTTCAAGATCTTAAAAAAATTATTTCTTGGTTGGATTATAAAAATCGGGTAAGTTTTCTGGTCCTAAAAAATAGAAATGTTTTTTTAAAATGTTTAATACTAGCCAAATCCATTCATCCTTCCCAAATAAATAATTTAAAAAATTAGACTTAACTGTAAGAAAGTTGTCACAAAAAAATATAGGTTAAATCGGACGTATTCCGTGCAGAAATGAAAGTATATTAAAATCTTAGTCGGTGGCCGAATTACATTCCAAAATCAATAGGAATAAATAATTCTCAATTACATCTTTTAGTAGGTAACACTGGATTATATTCCAAATTCAGTCGGAAGAATGAGTGATTACTTACACACACATGGCATGAATTGTACCCGCCACAAAACATATAGGGATGGATAAAATTACTAGATACATCCGTTGCATAATTTCCGTACATCAAATCAATCATAATTTATTCATATATAATCCTTTAAAAATGATCCTCTATTTTTTAATAAACTCTAATCCAAAAATTATAAATAAATTCTTTTAATCATCTCGAATTGCACATTTTTAGTTGGTGCAGCTAGTTTACCGAATATTTTTTAAAACGTTAGACCTTTTGTGTATAATAATGGAATCTAGATTAACATTTAGGCCTTGTAGGGGGAAAATCTGACCTTAAATTTTGGGATAAAATCGGTCGCATCCACGCCTGAATTTTTTAAAAAAACCACAATTTTTCATCATTCATTGCTTTTCTTTTTCTCTTTTGTTGTTCAATGGCTATAGTATCAGCACTAGCATGGACTAGTCGGTGGATTTCATGTGATTCTTCGCACGTTTCTGCATTTTCAGCACATCTTTTAACATATTTGAGTGAGTCTTTTGAGCATATTTCTACATTTACGAGCAGGTTTTGAGCAGATCATAGATCACTATTTTTCTTTGGTTTAGAACATAGATATTTGTAGGGTGGATGGTTTGGGTGTTGTGGTGAATTTTTCCTGTTTTAAATGACTTATCAATGAGGAAGAATATCAATTGCGTTAAGGTATTAGAGTCAATCTTAGTTTCATAATAACACCAACATTGGTTGGTCTAATAGTTTTTTTCATTTATGCACATACATATATGCTAACATAAGAAAATATTCCATTTATATATATTAACATACAAGAGTAGGTGTATATTTATATATTTATGCATGGTTCAGTATGATTTTGAATTTTAGCTACGTAACTGTGTTTAATTCTATATACAATTTTGCAATTTCATGTAGCACAAGAAGCTTCTGACTTCTGAAACTTTATAATTTTTTGGGTAACTTTGTCCATGTGACTTAAGTTGGCAGTAATGAATCAATTTATAGTAGGAATTATGATTGTTTGGCTCTATTCCAGAGCATTTTTGTGGGTTTGTTGTATTATTTAGTTATCTTCTTTTAGTATTGATGGCCTTATATATTGGTTGGTTCGATCCTTATAAAAATTGTATTAGAATGATATATGAACAAGATCTAGGTTCATATATGTATTAAATCAAACAATATAACTCTAAGTATTGGGATAAACATGTTTATGCACACGCATGCACTACGCACTACATGCACAAATAAAATTACTAGATTTATTTTTCACTTGGAAAATTTTATTGTATATTATAATATCAAGATGCTCTTAATTATTTAGTAAGTTCTGTTTTCTTTCTTGTGTCACCATGAACACTAGTACTGGCAGAGGCAGCGGCCGCAGTGGTGGTAGCAGTGGCAGAGGAGAAAGTTTTAATGGTTCAGTGGATGCATCCAGTTATATTGATCTGTCCCTCAGGCTTCTAATTTTTAGGGTGTTTTTTTCCTAAACAGGTAAAATGCATGTTATGAAGATCCAAACACAGGTTTTTAGTTACCCCTTTGTTTGTCAAACTTTTATCAACTTCTGGTTCTTGATTTAATTTTTTGCATAAGTGTTGTGTTAAAAGTTTTAGGGTTTGTTTTTAATGATACTACAACTGAGATTTTAAGATCTTATATATATTATATAAACTTTCTTTCTAGGTTGGATTAGATAAATCGGGTAAGTAGTCTGGTCATTCTTATAAGGAATGTTTTCTTTAAAAAAATGTTAATATTAGCAAAATCCATTCACCCCTAGCAAATAAATAATTAAAATAAATTATACTTAAATGTAAGAAAAACATTTCATGGAAATATTATAGGATTAAATCGGACGTATTTCATGCAGGTTTAAAAGTATATTAAAATCATAGTCGGTAGCCGAATTACATTCCAAAATTAATAGGAATAAATCATTCTCAATTACATCTTTTGATGTAAATATCAAGACTACTGCCACCATAGATGATGACATGCCAAAGCCTGATCAAACTTTTAAAGGATATGTTCAGAATCCAGTAAGTGACATGGCAGGTCCTATGACTAGAGAAAAAATGAAGCTTAGAGATGCTACTTTAAATGCTTTGATGGATCAAAGTCATGATGAATATTTGAAGAATAAATCAACATCAACAAGTTCTTGGATTAATTTTTTAGGAGTGTCGAGGAATTTAAGATGTCGTGAAGAACACTATACTCTTTTTCCCACTTGCTTTTTAAATGAGGTAGTGTGATCATTGTAAACTATTGTAAATTATTTCATTTCTAATTTTAGATGTTAATTCTGGCCATGTGGGCTTTGAAGGGTTTAATCTTGAAATCAGTCCATTAGGGTTTAGAATATTTAGTTCTGATTTGACTAGAAATAGTTTGGTATGAATAGATAAGGCAATATCAATTCAAGAAATTATGTTGATGAATTTCGGCAATGATCAGGTTATTTTAGGTGTTTTCTTAGATATGGTTTTAGCTTTTTAAAGCTACCATAAGTCTTCTCAGTTTCTAATGGAAATTACCAAATCCTGTTCCGATTAGAACTAGAGTTTGGCTGATTGTAACCCTATAATTAGGGGGGCTTGGCAGAGTTTTATTCACCTTTTTATTAAAAATTATTCAGGATTTTTTTATTTAGACTCATTGTTTACGAGCATTTTTATTTTTGCTTAATCATGCAGGTTAATTAAATATTAATATAATTTATTTGTGAACTAATCCTGCAGGCTAGTTAGTGAGCAAATTCTTGAATTTAAAGCCAATCCCTTGGGCTAGTTGGTGATCAATTTGTGCGGCCAGATTAGGGTTAGCAGATCCCTTAATTTGTTCAAAGATTTAAATTCCTCAATCCAGAGTCTTCTCAAGGATATTTATATCCGTTGGTATCGGAGCAAAGCAAAAAATCCTTGGCCGAGTTCTTCATCAGGGGTTTTTCAAGTTTCTTGTATTTAATTTTGAAATTTTATTTAAATTTATAAACTCTTTAGTGTCATATTCTTATCTGTGTTTGTTTGATATTTCTTAAGAGGAGGATTGAATGTAGATTAGAAGGACGTCGAGGAGTTCGAGAGTTAGATTACTTTGGTACTACTGTTCGCCTTCACCTTCATCAATCGTGTCAGGAGGATGTCGAAGGGTCTGAGCGTTAACAAGTATTATCCACCTTCACCTCCCAGTCAGTTTCGTAGTTTTTAGGTAGCTTATACAGTTTATGTGCTTGTGATATTTTTCGTCCACTCTTCTGAATAACTATTGCATGCGCATAATCCTATTTGCTTTTGTTATCGTTCTTTTTTTCTGGGATCTTGAATTTTTTCTTAATTCCTGACTACACCTTATACTAAAAAAGGGTCTTTTGTGTCATTTTTCAGATATAGTGTCATAATCTTGATCCTTACGATCTTGAATACCTTGGAGTTCATTTGAATCGAGAGGAAGGTGTCACAGATTTCTTATTCCAATGTTTTTAAAAGGACAATTTGTTCAAAAAAATTCTCAAAAAAATTGGTAGTAGATTTTTGGGGTTTAAATCCGAGATCTAGGGTTTGGAACAGAAAATTTGGGCTGTTTTGCAATCTTTGAAAGTTTGGGGACTGATTTGCCATTTTTCCAAATTTAGGACTTGTACTCGAATTTTAATTACTTGGGGAATGAGATTTTTATTGTGAGGAGTATATAGAGTTGGAAAGTTGAATTTGTGGCTGAGAAAGAAAGAAGAAAAAGAAATTTTGATTTGAAAAAGGAAAAAGAAAAGGAAAAGAAAACAAATTCCTAATTGGACTAAGAAAATGAGATAAAAACCTTTTCGGGTTGGAAATTGGTTTGAATTTTTGAATTAGGAAGAAATAAGGTGAAGAAAATCCTATTCTACAAAGAATTTGGGTTTGGATATTTAATCCTACTTGAATTCGGTAAAGTTAATTGAATTTTCGGAACTTATTTGTCGCCTATTTAAAGCATTTTTCTTTTGATCATATCTCATTCGATATGGCTCTGATTCAAGCCATTCAAATTGAATTTTGTTCATTATTCTCTTTAGAATCTGGAATTCCAATTCGAAGAGCCCAATTTTGAGTTTATGGATTTTTCAAATTTGAATTAAATTCTACTGTACTCAACTCCTATTTTGCTTTAAACCTACAGAGAATTGATCGACTGCCCTCATTCTACCATCCACCTTGTGAGTTGTGAGTTGTGAGTGTTATAAACTTGGTGAGAGACCTTACTAAATAAAGGGATGAGGGTGTAATTTTGTAAACTAAGTGTATATATTTAGCGGAGATGGCGGCGATAATCCACTCGTCTCGCCTTTTGTTGGTGATCCCAATAATTTACCATTGACGAACACCTCCGATGGTAGACATGATAATCAATTACGTGATAAAGCTCGATATAGTTGGGAGTGACAAAGGTTAAAACCAAATGAACCTCTTGATCTAGATTGATTTGTTGTTGTAATAAATACGCTCATGAGTGAAGTTCAATGATTGGTGAGAATAGTTGAAAGCATGGCCAAACTGACACCCCCATCATCAGCCAAGAAAAATGATCCCCAAGGACATTACCATAGTTTTCATGGTTATAGTTGTTCGGAGGAGGGATCTGATGATGCTTTAGAAAGATGATCACACTGAGGGTCTTCTAGAAGACATCGCCACAACAGACACCATTCCCGGAAAAGAGCCAACTCGGATTCCATTAAGAGCTTAGATTCAGCTTGAGACATCAAGGGATTATAATTTTGGCATCCCTCTATTTGATGCTCAACCAATCTGGCAGGGTATCTTGATTGGGAGCGACAGATTGAGAATCTGTTTGATCTAAAAAATTATCGGGAGAAAAGAAAGTGAAAGTGGCGCAGTATTTCTTCACTCATTATGCAGATGAGTGGTGGAAATATTTGAGAGAATCGAGATAAATTGCTCATAAAAGACCTATCTCAACCTAGGAAATATTGAAGTCCGAGCTTCACCAAATCATGTTCCGCCTACATATTTGATGTAACAACCCTTTTATTTGAGCAATATGAAGAAAGGAAGTTGATCAATTGATTAATACTCGCAGGATCTCGAATTGACCATGAGAAGGGTTGGGATAAAAGAAGACAATGTATTTATCAAGAATGGACTCATAGAAGGCTTATGGAAAAATCTTCAAGTATCGGTTAAACTTCAACATCATATGTCGATACGAGATTGGTGAAAGCAAGATTAGATGAGAGCACTTTGCGACCAAGAAGAACACAGGTGGGATTTCCCAGTAAAAAATTAGGGGTTGACTATGGAAACCCTAGTTCGAGCCGAGATAGAGGATCAACCATGGTAAAACGTGGTTCGATGAAATCCTATTCAAATCCAACTTATAATCCCAGTCAAATAATAATGACACCCTCTACTTAACAATCTTCGAAAAATACAAGTGAGTATACTACTTCTTTATCAAATTCAGTTTCCTCTAATACTCCTACTTGTTTCCATCGTAAAGAAAGAGGACACATTCGTAGTAAATACCCTTATGCGCGAGTTCTAACCACAATTAAGGAGGAAGATAAAGAAGATGAACATGATGATGTACCAGCATTATATGAAAGCGGGGAAGAATAGGTGGATGAAGAGATCATCATAAATGATCATGCTGAACAAGGTCTAGAAACAGAAGGTAACTTTGTGTCATTGAGACTTCTCAATTCTCAAATGGCTGAATTTGAGGTACAATGCACTAATAATTTTCATATTCTTTGTCTTGTGAAAGATAAGAATTGTTTGGTGATTATTGATGGTGGTTCTTGTTCTCTATTTCTAACCTTCTTCTTTATTTATTATCCTTGCCTGTTACTACTCATCCGTCGCCATATAAACTCATTTGGTTAAATGGTAGTGGTGAAATTAGGGTTAACAAACAATGCATAATTAACTTTAAGATTGTAAAACATCATGAGTCTATCTAGTGTGATGTTATACCTATGGAAGCTAGTCATATTTTTTTAGGAAGACCTTGGCAATTTGATCGTAAATCAATGCATGATGGTTACACAAACAAAATAACTGTGATTAAGGATAGAACTAGGTATACTTTGACTCCATTATCTCTGGTGGAAGCCCTTGAGGCTCAAAAGCACATGAAAGTCAACAAAGAGAAGTTTGCGACCGTTGAAAGGTTGGCTGATCAAAATCCTACCCAGGGTTTACATGAAATCGTTCAAAGGGTTAAAAAAAGGAGGCAAAAACCCTGATAATTTTGACCAAAAATCAGAGAAGGCCAATCCAGGTAAATCAGATTAGTCGAATGATTTTGAAAAGTTGCCTAAAATCTTGTCTTCACATCTTAGTCATTTTCCATCGATTTACATGATGAGCTATGAACTGCCTATTAATTCTAGTAAATCATTTTATGCTTTGATTAGGGATATGAATCATGCTTTTTCTAACCATTCTTTTGTGCTTATACTACATTTTAATGAATGTTACTTCGTCAAGGATGATATTCCTATGCATGTTCCTCTACGGTTTGCTGAAATGTTATAGGAATATTAAGATGTCTTTCTAGATTAACTACCTCCTGGATGACCATCCATGCTAGGCATAGAACATCATATCGACTTGATTATGGGTTTGATCATTCTGAATCACCCGACTTATAGAGATAAACCTAAGGAGACAAAGAAACTACAATGATAAGTCGAGGATTTACTTCACAAAGGTTATGTGCATGAATCTTTTAAGGCCTTCTGTTGTACCTATCATTTTAGTTCCTAAAAAATAAACCTTGGTGCATGTATATTGATTTTCGTTCTATTAACAAGATAACCATTAAGTATCACCACCATATCCCTAGGTTCGCTGGTATGGTTGAAGATTTACATGAATATGTGATTTATACTAAGATTGATTTAACTCAGGGTTATCATCATATCCACATAAAGGACACGGATGAATGGAAAACTGCATTTAAGACTAAGTTTGGGTTGTATGAATGGATTGTTATGCCTTTTGGTTTAACCATTACACCTAGTACTTTTATTCGGGTGATGAATCATGTCTTGATAAATTTTATTGGTCAATTTTTTGTGGTTTATTTTGATGATATGTTGATCTATTCTAAATCGATCAATGAACAAATTGAGCATGTTAAAATGGTTCTTGTTGCACTCTGTGAGTCTAGTTTGCATGCGAAAGTTAAGAAGTGTAATTTTTGTGCTTCAGAAGTGGTGTTTCTCGGTTTTGTGGTATCTAGGGATGAAATTAAAGTCGATGAAACCAAGATTGAAGCCATTAAATCCTGGTCGATCCCTACCAATGCAAATCAAGTGAGATCTTTTCATGGTTTAGCTAGTTTTTATAGAAGGTTTGTGCGTGACTTTTCATCTATTGTTGCACCTTTAAATGAAATAGTTAAAATGATGTGAAATTTGTCGGGTGAAAACCAAGAGAATGCATTTAATGAATTGAAAGAACGATTATGGCATACTCCTGTTGTTGCTTTACCTAATTTTCGTGGTACTTTCAAATTCATTGTGATGTTTCTAGTGTTGGAATTAGTGTTTTTTATGCAAGATAATCGACCTATAGTTTACTTCAGTGAAAAGTTAAAGGGCGGTGCTCTTAATTATCCTGTGTATGACAAAGAATTCTATGCTATTATGAGAGCATTAGAGACATGGCAACATTATTTATTTCATGAAGAATTTTTCATTCATATTGATCATGAGTCATTGAAATACTTGAAGAGTTGGATGAAGTTGAATAAGCATCATGCTAAATGGTCTAGTTTTATTGAATCTTTCCCTTATGTATTAAAGTATAAAAAGGGTAAAGAAATGTTGTTGGTGATGCTTTGAGTCGTAGGCATGTTTTACTTACATGATTTGAATGTATCATGTTATGGTTTTCATTCGTGCAAGATTTATATGCCACTAATTTTTATTTTTCATCTGTTTATGCCGCATGTGAGAATGGTGCTTATGAGAAACAAATTCGCCATGATGGGTTCTTGTTTAGAGATAATAGGCTTTGTTTTCCTCAATGTTCTATGTATGAATTAATTGTTAGGAAAGCTCATTCATATGGTCTTATGGGACATTTTGGTGCACTTATAACTTATTGCGAGAACTCTTTTTTTGGCTGAAAATGGCACTATCGGTTGATAGGATTTGTAGGAATTGTATTGATTTCTTGAATGTGAAGTCAAAAACTAAACCTCATAGGTTATACACTTCTCTACCTATTCCTACACATCCTTGGGTTGATATCTCCATGGATTTTGTCCTCGGTTTACCATGATCTCAATTAGGTAATGATTCTATTTTTGTGGTGGTTGATAGATTTTTGAAAATGGCACACTTTATTCCTTGTAGGAAAACAGATGATGCAAAGAATGTTGCACATTTATTTCTTAAGGAAGTAGTTTGGCTTCATGGAATCCATGCGAGCATAGTATCTGATCGATGTTAAATTCTTATATATCCTACTTTTGGAATACCTTGTGGATAAAGTTGTTATTTCTACAGCTAGTTATCCTCAAATTGATGGACAAACGGTGGTCACTAATCATACTCTTGGCACTTCCTTCATACCTTAGTACACAGAATTTGAAGAATTGGTAAGCGTGCATTGCGATATTAGATTTTACCTGAAATAGCACTGTTCATTCTACTACATCTTTACCTGTACTTGAAATTGTTTATGGTTTCCTTCCTAATACACCTCTTGATCTAATTCCTTTGAATTTCAAACATGTTAGGAACCTTGATGGAGAAAAGAAGGCTGATTTTGTTAAGCAATTACATGAGAAGGTGTGCTTAAGGATTGAACGAACATATGCACAAAATGCAACGAATGCAAACAAGGGCCAAAAATTGGTCCAGTTCGAACCAGGAGACAGGGTCTGATAGCATCTGCGAAAATAAAGGTTTCCAAATGCTTGGAAATCTAAATTAACTCCACGTGGTGATGGTTCTTTTAAAGTGCCGGAATGTGTGAATGACAATGCTTACAAGTTTACTTTACCTTGCGACTATGGTGTTAGTATTACATTCAATGTTGCTGATTTATCTTCATTTACCCTTGAAGATGATTCAATTTCGAGGGCAAAACCTTTCGACCGTCGAGGGAATGATGAAATTTTCAAGACTACTACCACCATATATGATGACTTGCCAAAGCTTGATCAAGCATTTAAAGGTTATGTTCAGGATCCACTAAGTGACATGGAAGGTCCTATGACCATGGAAAGAATGAAGCTTAGAGATGCTACTTTAAATGCTTAATGGATCAACTTCATGATGAATAATTGAAGAAAAAATCAACATCGACAAGTTTTCAGATTAATTATTCAAGAGTGTTGAGAAATTCAAGTCATCGTGAAGAACACTATACTCTTTTTCCAACTAGGTTTTTAATGAGGTAGTGTGATCATTGTAAACTATTGTAAACTATTTCATTATGAATTTTAGATGTTAAATCCGGGCATGTGGGCTTTGAAGGGTTTAATCTCAAAATCAGACCATTAGGTTTAGAATATTCAGTTCTGATTTGACTAGAATTAGATTTGGCAAGATTAGATAAGGCAATGTTCATTCACAAAATTATCTTGATGAATTTCGGCCATGATTGGGTTATTTTAGGTGTTTTACTTGGATATATTTTTAGCTTCTTTAAGCTTCCATAAGTCTTCTCAGTTTTTGACAGAAATTACCAAATCCTGTTCTGATTAGAATTAGGGTTTGGCCTATTGTAACCCTATAAATAGGGAAGGCTTGGTTGAGTTTTATTCACCTGTTTATCAATCAAATATTCAGAATTTTTTAGCTATAGTCATTTCTTGTGAGCATTTTCATTGTTGCTTAATCCTGCAGGTTAATTAAGTATTAATACCCTTGATTTGTGAACTAATACCACGGGTAAGTTAGCGAGCAAATTCTTGAATTGAAACCCAATCCCGAGAGCTAGTTGCTGATCAATTTTTGCAGCAAGATTAGGGTTTGTAAATCCATTAATTTGGTCAATGATGAATGTGTTTCCACCGATAGGAGCCTCTCGTTGTGATCCCTTGAATCGCGTCCGACCTGCAAGACAATGCCCCCGGTGTCCGGGGGGTAGACACTCCGATGCTTAAGTTAGTATAAGCTCTGTATT
>JAULKK010291924.1:0-13275 GCA_032355705.1 Rubia peregrina
GTTTCTAACTAAATTAATTATTTCACTTCATAATTCATATAATTTTCCTTGGATGACTAAATTTTAAAATTTTAAATAAAATTTGATCTCAATATATTAGTTAATGATATCGCGCAACGCGCGATGGTACTCCACTAGTTACTCTTAATTATTATCTCGTTCCACCATTATTGACATGTTTGCTTTTGGATCAAAGTCCAAAGAGAGTTGATGTGACAGAGAATAATTTTGAAAAAATAGGAACACTAGTGCAGGAGATGTCTATTAAAGGCGGTTATATCAGCAATTTAAATGCACTTTCTAAGTGCCTTTAGTGGCTCCGCCTTTATCAATCATGAAATAAGACCGCCTTTAAAAATTGCAATTCAAGATGGCTAAAAACCGCCTTTAATTTGATGATACAACCTCCTTTAATTTAAAGGTGGTTAAAAACCGCCTTTAATTTGATGATATAACCACCTTTAATATGATCATAAATAGTTTCCGAACTCGGAAACTATTTCTTACCTTTAAAAAAAGAAGTTGCCAGAAACCGATTGGAGCTAGCGGTGGAGACGGAGGCGGAGGACGAGCCAGCGGCGGAGGGTGGAGGAAGAGGACGAGCGACCAGCGGAGTGCACGAGTGACCGCCAGAGCTTCACGGCTTCACGTCGAGCGACCGATAAATGTTCACGGAGAACGACCGACGTAGGCTGGGTTGAAAAAAAAAGGGAGGTAGAGAGTAAAAACAGAGAAAGAAAATCCTAAGGCATGGCCCAAAAATAGAGTGGACCAAAAAGAGCTCATTTAAAGGCGGTTCTAACATTAGAACCGCCTTTAAATTTAAGGAGGAGCTAGGAAAGCATTTTCGAGTTGGACCACAATTAAAGACGGTTCTAAAACCGGAACCACCTTTAATTAATTTTAAACCGCCTTTAATGGGATTTCCGAACTCGGAAATGCCTTCGAACTTCAATTAAAGGCGGTTGCGCTGCCTTTAATAAATCTTTCTCTACTAGTGATTTTTTTTTAAAAAGCATCGAGCCCCGTCTTAAAGTTATTAAAGTTAAAGAGGAAATTATAGTAATTTCACAAAATATTTTTTTGTCTTTTAAAGTAATTTTAAAAAGTATGCCATTACTTATGAGATGGACAAAAATAGAAAGTAAACCAATAATAGTGGGACGGAGGGAGTAGTATTTATTTTATTTTATTGACTTTAGATTGAGTCTTAGAAATACAATATTATTTAAAATTATGAAAATGTATTATACTTCTAAAATTAAATGCCGAATTTTAAATTTAAATTGTATATATTATAACTTAATATACAGTAAGGCATGTCTATACACGAATATAAATATATTTCATAAAAATATAATATTTAAATTTAAAATAAATGCATTTCATTTAAAACATATATTATGTTAAAAACACAATTATTATTCTATAATTTAGACAAGAAAAAATATATTGTACGGATTAGTGAATGAAGAAGAAATGTTAAATGTAGTTTTGAAATGAAACATGTGATGGTTGACACTAGTGTAATTAGAAGCTAACACGAGAAAATAAAATTACTATTATTCAAAATTTATTTTAAAACTATTTTTCAAGTGAAGTAAAAATTGGAAAATGCTTTTAAATGATAATATTTCTGTCTTTTCTAAAATTCTTAGTTATACTTTTGAAGTCAAATTCAACCATCATATTTCATTAATATAATACTATTATTATAAAGTGTGTTGTTGGATTATGATACACATAAAATTAATAGTTAAATATTGATTTAGTTGAATTCAAAAGTCAAATTAAAAAAACTTTGATCGAAACGGAAGTAGTTATATATTTTTAGGGAAGATTACGTATAATCAATCAAATTACATATTATAAACATCTTACTCTAATGGTTTGACTAAACTAAAAGATACCATCACTTGAATCTTTTGAAACTCGTTGAAGAGTGAAACTTCATCTACTCCCTTCGTTCCTATCTATATAGCACACTTTTCATTTTGGGTTTTTTAAATTTATATTGGTATACTTTCTATTTTTTGGCAAGATCTTTCAATTTCATTCGTTCATTTCATTTATACCTAAATCAAACTCGTTAACTTATGGTGTCATATATAGAGGTACGGATGGGGTATGAGAATATTATGGGACACTCTCCTAAAACACCCATACGTGCGACACCACTAATGAAGTACTGCCACATAAATTTGAACCACCACAATCACACATTCATTGATCACATGCAACATGAAAAATTACAACGGAGTTTGAGAACATCCATCTACTGCACCATTAGCGAACTACCATATCCAAAATCAAAATCACTGCGATCACATTTTCACGGACCATCTGCAGCATAAAAAAATACATTAGATCAAAACCACCACAGTTACACCTTTATAAACCATCACCTACATCACGAAAAGTTACATCGAAGAAACACCTACCCAATCTCATAATGTTGAATAGTTTCTAACAACAAAGTAATCATTTTTTTTTTACAATTTATCATAAAAGTGTGGCTTGAACCATAAACTTCAATATTGTTTAAAAATTACTCTCGTCTCAACTGAATCTGCACACTTTTTGGTCAACTTTATAAGGTCATCTTTGACCAACGATAAGTTTATTTACGTAAATTGATGGTGTGTTAAAATTTAATATTTAGAAAATACATCACGTAGGGAATCTAACAAAATCTCACATGGTGATATTGATGTCTATATACTAATTAAAATTTATGATCAAATGTTTCTTGAAAAAGTTGATCGAAATGTGTGCAAATTCGTTTGGAATGGAGGGAGTAGTCAATCACTAAACCAAACCAAACCCAATTAAGTGTGGTCATCTTTTCTTTGTACGAAATATACCACTCCCTCTGCTCCCCTATTTGTGTCCTAACTTCCTTGGTGTCCCTATATTATTGTCTTACTTTCATTGAATGAAAAAATAAAATAATTTTTTATTCACAAACTATTTTTATACTATTTTAATAAAAAAAATTAAAAAAATCTTGAGGTAAGACATAAAGATAGGGATGGAGGGAGTAGTTAGTGTTTGCATGGATCTAAACAGCTGCTGATGCTCTCTCTTTTATGTATTTCAGTTGTTGGTTGGAAGTAGTAACTAAAAGATAAGAATACGTGAATGCAATTTTTACTAAAGGTGCCAAAATAATATTTAGAACTCTAATAATTAGGATCAAGAAGTATAGTTAATTGCATATACATACTTACGTAATAATAATTAGAGTTTTGTTTATTATATTTAATTGATCCACAACAAAATAATAATTACGAGACAAACGTTATACTGGAACAATAAAATACATGGATGGAAGATAGGGTAGATGTAGTTCTTTTAGAAGCGAAATTCTGTAGATTTAATTTAATTTTTTTAAAATACTTGTATAGTTTTGGGTTTTAAGAGAAAAAAAAAGGTGTGAACTCTGATAGCATGATTCTGGATCCATAAAGGAGGTGTAAAGAAAAGGAAAATAAGAAGAAATGGTAAAGCAGAAACAAAGAAAAGTGTGGTTGGTGGGATAGGAAATTAGCAAGGACTCACGAAAGCAGAATGTCATTTCTCCAACTCCTCCTATTTCCACTTCTCTATTTTCCAATTTCAAACCCATTCTAATCAGTCAAATCATTTGAATGCATTCTCCACTTCCAAGTCAACAAGAAAAAAACAAAAGAAATTAATCTCAAGTTCATATGCTGTGATTCCGTGCAAGAAGTTTCCCCTGTTTTCTCACGTATTTTCTTGTTGAATGCCATAATATATCAAGTGGAGTAAGTACTCGTACTCGTACTTTGTTTTTGTATAATCCGGCCATTTTATAGTCAGTCTGATTTGTTCATAAGTCTATGGACATATTATTTTAATTATTATATTTTATAGCGTAACGTGCTAAAATAACCTTGACTTTAGGTTGAAATTACCAATATAACTATGTAATTTCATATTGTGTCAATATAACTTTTCACTCGTTTGATTTTCAGTCAATTGATTTATGACCAGATTTATGTAAAAAGATGATTTTGCCCTTTACTTTAAAAAAGAAAAGAAAAAGAGACTTATTTTTCATTCACATAAGCCGTATTCTCCATCCCTCCGTCCCCCATTCTCAAATCGTCGTCTTCTCTGCCAGAGCTAAGTGCTAAACCTTAAATGCATTCTCAAATCGTCGCTTCGAAGCCGCACACCGACGCGACGAAGATGGTGGCGAATCGCCGGAATTATAGAGTCGTTGTGAGGGAGATGATGTCGACGTGACGGCAACGATTGGATATGGCATCAAATCGATTGGATTATAGAGTCGATGTGATTTTTGTTTCCCTGTGATTTTGCTGTGATTTTGCTGTGATTTTTGTTTCGCTTCGACGATTTGAGGGAGAGGAGACGACAACGACGATGAGGTTAGGGCGGGGCTATGGTGGTAGAGACAGGGGGAGAGGGAGGAGGAGCCGTCGGTGAGGGGATGCCGGTTTAGGGTGGCAACGAGATGGGAGAGAGATGTTGATGGTGATGATGAGAAGTAGGGGAGACGGTGGCAACGATAGGGTTGGGGTGGGGGACTGGTGGGGGTGGGAGAGGAAGAGGGCGGCGAAGTTAGGGATGGTGGTTTAGGGTGGCGGAAAAGGGGAAGAAACAACGGGAATTGTGGCTGGTGGCGGCAGAGATGGTGGCTGGAGGTGGTGACTGGTGGTGGCGGAGGTGGTGGGTAGGTTGGCGGAGGTGGTAGTGGGTGGCAGGATGGTGAGAGGGTCATTTTCTACTTTTTTTAAAGTTAAGGGTATTTTAGTCATTTCCTATTTCATCACTGCTAGAATTGAGAGGGTCAACGTAAAAAATAAGGACATTGGGTATATCGATACAAAATTTCGAAGGCCGGTGGTGGAGGGCAGCGTGAAGGTGGATGGAGGGGTGAAAGTGAGGGCTAAACAAGAGAGGGTAAGGGTTGAACAATAGCTTTGAAACCATACACAGTACACTAATGGGAAATTATGTTATAATGTTAAAAATAAATGTTTTTTGATGACTACTGTCATAAAAAAATAAATACTTACCTATTTTTAATAAGAAAAAGGTCCTGAATATCATATAGTATTCAATTCCACTCTACATCATTTTTTTAGAGGGTGAGAAAATTCTATGTTTGGAACCCGACTTAGTTATTAGCGTTTCTATATAGAACAAGTAAAGGTTGATCGATGATTACTTAAAGTGAACTTCGTTATCAGTGTTTATAGATAGAAAGTCAAGTAATAGTACCCGTTGAGTAGTTAAAGTCAAACTCTTTTACTGGTATTTATATATGCTAAGTCAAGTAAGTGTTGACTATTGATTAGTTAAAGTCAACTTAGTTAGTAGGGCTTATATATAGAAAGTCAAGTAAGGATTGATCGTTGATTACTTAAAGTCAACTTAGTCGATGGTGCCAAAAAAGCGGTGCTAAGGGGAGATCTAGTGAAAGTCAACCTAGTTATTAGTGTTTATACATTGAAATTCAAGTAAAGTTTGACCGTCAAATTTTTTATCTCGATTTCTTCTAATTTGCAGTTTAAACTTTGGTTTTTCCATAACTTATGAAAAATTACACTATGGCCCAAAATTTCGTTACCACACTATCCTTCTCTCCAAAATACACAATTTTTTTTGGTATTTTTGCACAATTATAGAAATTAAAAATAAATTATTTTTGGGTAAACTGTTGGAAAGCTCTAGTACATGTTCTAGAGTAACTTAGAGTTTATTACTTTGAAGTAAGAAAGGGAAATTGATAAGGATTACGAATATGTTCTTGCGCCGCATTGTTAATAAACATTCCCTTACGGGCTTGAAAAATACAATGAGGGTGTATAGGGTATTATCACGTTCGAGCGAATTTCAATTTGGAGTTACGAGTAAAGTTTTTGCCTTTTGCAGTTAGGTCCCTCTAAGAAAGTTGGAATTGTCGAATCAAAAACTTGGCGATACCAAAATGCAATTCAATAATGTACGATTGCGAATTTACGATTTGGACATAGATGGATGAACATAAGGGCCTTGGAAGTCAACATTGAATACTTCTACAAAGTCTTGAAAAATTATACTGTGGCCCAAAATTGTCTTACCCCATTATATGTTGCTCCAAAATACATTATTTTTGTTATTCTTGCCTAAATATAGAAATATTAAATAAATAATTTTTTTGGTGAAATGTTGAAAAATGCTCATACATGTTCTAGAGTAATTTAAAGTAGATTACTTCGAAGTAAGAAAAGGAAATCGAAAATGATTACGGATATGTTCTTATGCTCGATTGTTGATAAATATTTTATTAAGTACTTGGAAAATACAATGGGGTGTATAGGGCAGCATCACTTTCGAGCGGATTTCAATTTGGAGTTAGGGGTAAAGTTTTTTACTTTTTGCACTTAGCTCCCTCCAAGAAAGTTGGAGTTGTCAAATAACGAAATTGGCTACAACAAAATGAAATTCAATAATATATGATTACGACTTTGAAATGGGGCATGTATAGGCGAACAGAAGAGCCTCAAAAGTCAACATTGATTACTTCTATGAAGTTTGGGAAAATTACAATGTGGCAAAAAATTGTATTGTCCCATTATCCATTGCTCCAATATACATAATTTTTGTTATTGTTGACAAAAATTTAAAAAATATTAAAGAAATCATTTTTTGGTGAAATATTGGAAAGCGCTAGTAGATGTTCTACCGTAACTCATACTGTAAACCCATTTTCAAAAACCTTTTCCCTATTCTACCTTGAAAATTTTGGAAAATTTTCTATGTTTCAGTATTCGTCAACATATTGGTGCCTATACAGTTATAATGCTGTTGGGTGGGGCTACTTCAAAGTATTTTTAATTTTTTTAAATTAAATGCAATCCTAGCACCGGTATAGGTGCTAGATATTTTGTCACCACAATTTTAAATTCAAAAATTACTATTCCGGTCATAGGCACCGGTATTAGCACCGGTATATGTCATTGAACAAAATCGGTGCTGAAAAAGATTATATCCAGATAATTTTTCTCGATAGGCTCCAGTATCCAGTACCAATATCAAGTGAGCTTGTGCTGAATTTATTCATAGGCACTAGTAATTTGTTTCATTTACCAGATTACCGGTGCCTATGAATTTCCTAACACCAATATTGCTCTCCCAACAATGACATAACGCGCCTATATACCTGTTTTCCATTAATGTATAACTAAAAACTACAAGTTACAACGAAACAAAACTTGATAATAGTGCAGTTGTAACAATAATATTATTGAAACATAACCTAACCAACCCCAATTTAATCGGACAGAAAAATAACTCGATCTAAAATGAACCAACCCGAAATATATTTGAATCAAATATGAAACATTAGTAAAAAAATAACTGACAAAAACAGACCTGAACAAAATTTCAGTACAAAAAATGACAAGACAGTAACCCGATCCGATCCAACTCGACAATATTCTGACCCGACCTAACCTGAGTGTAAAAATTACACGACCGTAACCCAACCCGATATTAACTAGATCCGACAAGACACCACCCGAGGAAAAAAACTAACACGTTTTCAACCTGACACGATAGTATCCCGACACAACCCAATCCGACACAAAAAATAATATCAACACGTTTCAACCCGACCTGTTTCAACACGACACGTTTCCAACCCGATACGAATCCAACACGATAATTCGAATTGACACCTCTGTCTTCAACAGCAAATTAGCAATTCTAACACCACGCGGAACCACAATCTGCACAAATTGCTTTTGCAGATGGCCTTAAACTTGCTTAGGATACTCTAGAAAAGTACCATAATCTAAAAAAGTTCGATCACAAACCACAAAATGCTTAGAAAACTAACGACTACCAGACGAAGTCCTACAAACATTCATGTGAAGTCCCAGCAAAGATAAACATAATCACAACCAAAATTCTCACACACCAAAAAAGTAAAGAAAACAACTAAAATTTGAGACTATTTTCTAGAAAAATCAAGCATCACATTCCACAAATCACCTAATGGGATGAACTAGGATGCTAATTTCCAAGATTCATCAGTTGGTTGAAAATCAACCCGGATGATATAAACGTAAAAATGCAAAGATAAAAACATGCTCAAGAGGCAGAAGTAGTTGTAACTATCCTTCTTCTTCAAAATGAAGCTGCTCAGCCTGCTCCCAATAAACAAGCTGGACAACATAACCTGCACGAGCCCATAGTATTATAATCCCCCAAGCTTTCTCCACTACTACTAAGGACCCACAACGTAAAAAACAACAAACGGTAAAAATAAATCTTAGTTTGGGGGTTGGAGGTGGAGGTGGAGGTGGGGATGGCATTGAAGGAGGAGTACGCTGAGGGTTTTGACGGTGGAAGAAGTGGAGAAACAGGTGAGGGATTTGATCGATGGAGAATGAGGGACCAGGGAGGGTGAAAATGGGTAATGGGAAACAATGAAAACAGGTAAACCCGTGGGATAAACCCAGGAGTTTTTTCATTTTCCTAATCCGCAGTCAACTAGTGAACTCAACCCGGCCGACTCATAATTTTCTATCACTCATTTAACGCATATTATTGGTCTATTTTGTCACCCCTAACTGAAAATGCTACTTTTAAGAACTACGAAAGGAAAATAAACCATAATCAAAAGAGCATAATTTAGTAACTACCAAGCTAGTATGTGGTAACTGAGAAAACAAGTTTAAGTCAGTTGCTCAACAGGGGATTGAAAAATATGTTTGCCAACAATCTGATTGACTGTTTCAAAATGCCACCACTTTCTTTTCAGATTACTCACCTCACTTATGCTGATGACACGGTTATATTTCTTAATGCAACTAAGAAGTCTTGATGTAATCTGGTTAGATTTTTAGAGCATTATGAGGGTGCAACTGGTCAGAAGATAAACTACTGCAAGAGTTCTTTCTATGTAGGAAATAAAACCAGCGTTGCATCCAGGAACAGAATACATAGATTAACCAGAATGGAAAATGGAATTTTTCCCTTTACTTACTTAGGCATCCAAATATTTAGGGGCAGGAAACTGAATGCCCATTTCACTGGCAGAGTGGAAAAAGTAAATGCTAGGCTAAATGACTGGAAAAACATGTGGCTATCCCCAGCTGGGAGAATGGTGCTTATAAAGCACACACTCTCAACGATTCCTACACACATTTGGTGTGTTATGTCTCCTACTAAACACATCATCCAAAAAATAGAAGGAATTCTAAATTCCTTTCTATGGGGTGACAGTGAGGAGGAAGCACACAAACACTGGAGAAGTTGGGAAGGGGTATGCTATCCATTATAAGAAAATGGACTAGGTTTCAGGAGTATAACAGCCACTGTTGACAGCTTTTCTCTTAAGCTATGGTGGAATCTCCAAGTAGGTCAATCCACGTGGTCTAAACTTATGTGGTCTCTTCCAAACAGTAGCAGGGATTCTGATGCATGGAAGAGGAGTACACAAGTCTCACATATAGCCCTCACGCAAACAGAGATACTTGTGGGAAATGGACAATCCAATTTCTGAATTTCCAACTGGACAGGTTTAGGATTTCTGGCTGACAGGTGGACAACAAACACTGATCCACCACATCATTTTCTATCCATAGCAGAATTTCAGAGAAACAGACATCTCTACATGCATGACCTCATGTTAGGTTTACCTACTAGTTTTACTAACAAACTGCAGGTTCAAAAGAGGATATATGATAAACCTGATATCATGATATGGAAGCCATCAATCACAGGTAAGTTTACAATTGCTTCAGCATATCAAACTGTCAGAAAAAAAAAGAAATTGCAGGTGGTCAGTCTCAAAAAGGTATGGGGCAGTGGCATACAACCAAAATATTCTTTTCTAGTGTGGAAATTAATCAATAATCTGCTGCCTTTTCATGAAATATTACAGAGGATGCAGATTAACTCTGTTTCCAGATGCTGCTTCTGTGATAACATAGAAACAATGGATAATTTTTTCAACAAATGTCATATCTCTAACATAATCTGGAAAGAAGCATATCACATGTTATAGGTGCAAAGTACTGACTATGGACATATGTTTGATAGGCTAACCTGCTTCTGGACAAATCAAAACTTCTCAAAAACAAAAAATAATCTTTTCAATGCTATGTATGTTTTTGTATGTTGGACTCTATGGACAAGTAGGTGCAATATCCTATATGATAATAAACAGGTCTCTATAATCACTATGAAGAGGAATTTGAGACAACTTGTGACTGATTTTTTTGCTGTCCACCCACAGGAAAAAACTGGGGATATCCAAAGCCTTATTACTGGGGGACTAGTTTCAGTTTTTAAAAACACAAAGAATAGAGTCATTAAGGTTTATAAATGGTTTCCACCAGATCAGAGATACAAGGTTAATACGGATGCTTGCTTCACAAATCTTAACCATCATACAGGGGGTATAATTATTAGAAATAAGGAGGCAATACCTGAAATAATTGCAACTGTTAACCTCCCTAACTGTGAAAATCCTCTGCATGCTGAGTTGATGGCCTGTTTGGCTGGAGTTCAGATTGCTACGGATAAGAATTTATGGCCTCTAACTATCGAATCTGACTCTTTGCAGATAATAAACATTGTCGAGGGCAAGACGGAGTCTCCATGGACCTTAAGGACACACTTCTGGGAGTTGGAGAGGCTGACACATGGCCGAGGATGCTGCTGGAAACATGCTTTCAGGGAACAAAACATTCCAACACATATGCTAGCAAGATATGGGCAATCAGCTGGTCGAGGAGAAAACAAATGGGTACTTCATATGGATCTTCTGCTGAGAACAGTCAAAGCGGTTATTCTCGCTGATCGGGTGGCTCTACCATCCATCAGGATTACCTGATCAAGAACGAGTTTTTTTGTATCAATAATATATTACCTCCACTTATGTTGATAATCTAAATATGGAGTCCATGTAATAGAATCGTTCATTTTGTAAAGCTTCTTTCAATCAAGGATGATTTTTGGAAGGTTAGGGGAGCCAATAAATATCCCCTCGTCGTCACGGCAGTTTTATTTTTTATTTTTTAAAAGTAAAGTCAGTGGCGGAACGACCAAAATTTGAGGATGGGTGGATTTTACATTAAAAAAACAATTTTCCATCCAACAAAACCAATATAATTAGTTTCAAAAGTCACATTACAAAATTAATATTAACTAATAACGTATTCTTAATACAAAATTAGTTCATAAAATAACTACTTTCGAACACTAGGACCACATGCAGAATTAAGGAATAACTACGAGAACGCTTAATACTGCTACTTTCTTCATCTTTATTCTTAGAATCTTTTCGGATTAAAAATTTATCCATAATCTATCAAAAGAATAAAAACAAATCCATTAACAAAACACAAAAATAAACCAATCTCATAATTCATAAACTAATTTCAGTTTTCAACACAAAAATATCAACTTTGTAAATTTATAAAATAACCCTAAAATCCTAAAGCAAACTTAGTCAAGGTGAGATTCAAATTTCAACACACAAATAAAAATCAGCAATTAATCAAATCAACCCTCCATTACCATAAGAATTAAGAACACAAAAATACCCCATTCTTAGGACCCCTTTTTGGCCTTAGAGTTTAAAGAGACAAATCACAAAAATGATAAGCAATGAATACTCATTGTCCACGGCAATTCCGACACCCGGTTTACCGCCGTCCGGTAGTCCTCCATGGCTCCGCCATCTCTGGTGGTCGCTCGCTCAGTCACAGGCTCGCAGCGGCAAAGTCGAGTCGCCGTCCCGTCACCCGTCGGTGAAATGAAAACCAAATGAAAACCTGGAGTCAATTCAAATCTAAGAAGTAATATTGCAATGGTAATTGGGTTTCAGTATGTATTGGGCCTTTCCTTTTAGTTTCTAAAACAGCCCACAAAATTAAATAAACAAATTAGGCCTAATTTTTATACCCTCTTCGTTTACCCTATCGGCCTCTCTATCTCATCTTCGTCTTCGTATTCCAATTCCAACAGCAAAGCAGCTTCGGCCGACCACTGCCAACTTTGTTCACTTCCAGTTTATGACGACTCTTCTTGGGCGGGGCAGGGTTTAGCACTTCCAACATTAATTTTACCTGGGCGGATGAAGAATACATGTATATCTACCCCGTTCATTCGTCAGACCCCCCCCCCATTCCTCCACTGGTTTAAGTATATAATTGTGTAATGTAACTCTCAAGTCCTCGCTTCAGTAAAATAATTATTTGTTTATCTATTCTCAACTACTCAGTAAGTAACCAGCAACCCAGTTTCAATTCATAGAGCATGCATCAAGCTTAGTTTTACTAAGTATGTTCAAATATATATGTCATCCAGGGGCGACACCGGGGGGTGATGGGGGTGCTGGAACCCACCCTAAGATCCAGTGGCCCACAATTTAGGTTCAGGCGCCACCGGAATCCATGGATTCCGCCCCCTCCCCCAAATTGCAGAGGTCGTTAGACGGCCTTGTCGAAGAAGATGATTGTCTTCAATTTTGTTTTTGGTTGCCTTACTAAACAAAACGACGTTGTTTTTCTCTTAGTGGAACAACGTCGTTTTAGTAGCATGAAGGCAAGAAAAGAATAAGGGAATTTGGGCTGAAACCTAATCGGCCCAATCCAAATAAAAAACCTTACATACATTAGTCTTCCATTGCATCTGTCTCACATTCTCGTTCTCGCCATTGCATCCGTCTTCTAGCTCCAGCCTCCAGTCCAGTTCCACCTGTTCATCTGCCATGCCGCCACCATCGTATTAAGTGTTCAAAAAAATTACTCTCCTTTTCAGCACCCCCTCTTGCATGAGGTCCTGGTTCCACCACTGCTTCCATCAACAGAACAGTAA
Source organism: Rubia peregrina (assembly GCA_032355705.1). Taxonomy (NCBI): domain Eukaryota; kingdom Viridiplantae; phylum Streptophyta; class Magnoliopsida; order Gentianales; family Rubiaceae; genus Rubia; species Rubia peregrina. The sequence continues at coordinate 12,868 of JAULKK010291924.1, forward strand.
TAGTGAGTCCACTCTTCTGCACACTGAAGTAGAAGGAGTCATGTCTATAATTACTGCTCAGATTAACCGAATCAATGCAGTAGAAAAGTTTCATCCGGAACTTCTTCGGAGTACCTCCCTTCCATGCCTCATTTGAGAGGGAACCTCAAAGCGGCTCTATATTCCACCCATATCCCAATTCCATTCATTTAATGTCCCTTTGGTGTCGTTGACATGACACAAGTCAGTTCTAGTTTATATTTCTTTTCTATATTCTACTTATGTGTATGGAAATTGAAAAAATCATCATATAATAATCTAGAAATTGCAATCAAAGAGAAATAAAGGAAGTTTGTGATGTTTTTTCAATCTTTTCTACCATGTAATTTAGTATCATTATGCATAAAGATAATCAATTCAGTCGTTGTT
>JAULKK010291934.1:0-23420 GCA_032355705.1 Rubia peregrina
CCATAAGCCTCTTACACACCCACAATGTAATCCAGAACGAGCAAGGTTCGACCATACATAAAATACTATCCATACATACTAACAAACCTAGATAAAGGGACTTGCACCTTATCACCAGTGTTACGACACTCACATCACCTAGTTTTACGGCACTTCTTCAAAAACTATATACATGAGACACATTTTCCCACACACCGTTGAAAAATGGTTGCTCGATGAATTAAGCTAAAAATTATTGATACCTAACGCTTGTGGAAAGTATAGTTTCCATTAAATTATGTCCGTATTTTCACCTAATCCCAACCACAAAATTAATTGAAACACAAATTTAGTTTTTATACTATGATAATGCAACATTACATCACCTCAATCAAATATCATGCTATTGGTTTGTCATTGTTTTGTATAAATCATGCCATTCATATTAAAAGAGCAAAAACCCAATGATGAAATAATAGAAATTGAATATTTACCTTTCAAACTCTCTCAATCTTCAATTTGTGAGGGGACATCACTTAACTACCATTTGGGATTATCAAATTTGAAAGTCAAAAATTTCTTTACTCTTACAATAAATATGAAGGTCTTTTTTCAAGAAAACGGTTAAAATTGTCAACTTATATGAAAATTTACTTTTACAGTTATCATGGACCAGTATTGGTCACTTTCCAGACATGAAATCAATTCATTAAAAATGATATGCCGGCGTTGGCAACAAATTTCTTTCAAATCATCAAAAATAGTCGTGTAATGGTCGACGCAGGTGCCCTCTCCATCCAATACAGACTGAAACGAGACCCTTCTGATGTCGGTACGTAATTTACTTTTATTTACCTATGTTCCCCAAAAACTATGGTAAAATCCCAACTACTTACCTTGGTTTTTAAATAACCAATGTGAAACATGTTTTTTACTGTATATTCTGGGAAAATCGAGTTAAAAGAATTTTTACCTCGTTTTCATCATTTTTTTAAACTTAAAACCGAGGTAATAAGGATGAAGTAAAATATATTTTTTGTAGTGTTAGAATCGAAATATTTTCTAGTTACTTAAAGCTTTAGTCATTTATATAAACAAATCTCATCCATATATTCCAATATTTAAAACATATTATTCGATGATTTTCACTACTCTAATAGTACTTGAATGTTCAAAATATAATATCCAAATCTAATCTCGTGTTTCATACATAAAAGAACAAAGTATGTTTTTAAAATTGGGGGATATAGCAAAAACTTTTGTGGTAATTAAATAGTGGTCGTTTAAAGAAATAGAATCTAACATATTATAAATATTAACAATCATTTATTTTTACTCAACTTTTTTATTTTTAATATATGAAGTGGATAAGTATTAATGAGTGTACAATGGACACCTATCTAGATGATTTTGGACGTTATGGAAATTTCATTTTCCTTTTTCACGTTTGTTGTCGTATATGTACCAACTTAGTTTTACGGTTAAACTCATACAGATTTATGTCTAGTTTTTGTAATTGATGTGTTCATAATCCAAGTTTTGAAAGGTGCATTTTTTATATATTCTTCAGTTAACTGGGTTTCATTTTTTTCTATCTTCACTGATCAAATAAAGTTGTCCAGATGCAGGGACTGGTGGAAAGAGAGTATATCATGTTGGATCTACATCCCTTCCTAATTTCTTCATTATTTTGATTTTATAGAGGTATATTCATGAATCCCATTATGTTTGATGATGTGAGATTGTGTATCTTGGCCTGATTTCTTTTTTTCTCTTCTGGATCTAAAAGTTGTAAGTTATTTTATTTCTTCGTTTTGAATTGGAAATCTGCTTTTCTCTAGGAACTTGCCATTCATCATTCGTTTTTGGGTGTGCAAGAGCAAGTATGCACTCCATAGATTGGTAAGTACTCTGGAAAAACCTATTAGTACTGTTCATTGATCTCATCGTATAAAACCTTTCAATTTAGACCCTAACATTTTGTCTAAATAAATGTCACAGATAGATTTTCCTCAGATTAAATACATTTTGACTGTATATATTTCAAAGAAAATACACTGTCACAAATAGATTTTGCCTCAGATTAGACCACAATATCATCAATTAGAAAAGACACTGAATCAACAATAATGGAGAATTCTAATGGTACAATTAATAGTCATTTGCTCAGAATAATATTTTTACATCTGCTTAATACTTTCAATACTATTTGAAATCCTTAAATACTCCAGCACTAAGTAATATTAGACACGGTGAAAGAAATGAGAGGAAGAGATCCTTGGAAAATATTTAGTAATTAAACTTTACTTTTATTGCAGTTGAAAAATCTACAAACATTTCAAAGGAATGAGATTGTGGAAATATTATTTAATATTTGTTTACTTCTTCTATTTCACATAAATAATTTGTTATCAAATATTTTCTGGCACCTAAAAAATATCATTATATTTATACTTTTTAAATTTTTTGTTATTCAAATTTGTTGTCACATAAACAATTTAATTTCTATTTTTAAAATTTTTGATATTTAAATATTTTTTATGTATAAAATATCATTCGTACTTTATAGACTTGTAATACTCTTATTAATCTCGACAAATATAGTTCTAAATCTTAGTCCGCTGTTACTAAGTAAAGATAATTTTAAATTTTAAAATAATTGAAAAATCCATTTTGTTCATTTTACATTCTCATATATTATGTTTTGCAAAACAAAACTATGATTTTTAATGTGAAATGGAAAAAATACCATAGTTGTCAGAAAATTACCTTAGTATTATTTTTCAAATTCAGGCACTCATTATGATGGGTGGAGAAATATACCGGTCCCCCTAATCGTTTTAATAAAATAATATCCATGTACAATTCAATTGATTCAATCTATCCAAGAAACATTTGGACTTTTTCAAAAAGATGGAAAACCCTAGCAAGAAAGAGCATAGGAGATGGATGGAATGATTCCACATTTTAAACTTTCCACCCCCTATGTTAAGTTTTAGTGTGGCCAAAGTTCTCTTGAACACCTTAGCTCCATATATAAACAAAAGTTAAGAGGAAGTTTAGGATCAGTAACTAATTAAAGAAATAATTCTTTAGTTAGGGAATACATAATCCCTTGTACTGGGTAAGGTTCCAGGTTCCCAGTCTGGAAATGTAACTTAATGTTCCTAATAAGAAGCTCTATTAGAATGTTAGAGGAAATGTGATAGAGGATCGAAGGCCTTCCTTAAAGCCCCTTCTAGGTTTAAAGAAACGGTGGTTAATACCATTAATTAATACTGAAAACTAAACCCCATTTAGATTGTTCATTAAAAATTTGGCCTATTGTTCGTGAATGCCATGTCTATTGAGAAGTTTATTCAAAATGTTCCAAGACACCCTATCAATGGCCTTCATCATATCGAGTTCAACAATCTAATGGCTTCTTTTATGATCAAGATGTTGTCAGTTATGTCCAGATTAGATAGAAAAGCGGACTACTCTTTTGATAGTATCGAGAAAAATATATTTTTGCCATTAATTTACTGCTGAACATCAAAAATCTTAATGGTCTAAATGGGTGGTCTGAAACCAACTTGACATTAGTTCAATTATATGACAACTATTCTGACGTACCCTCAATAATAAGGTTTCCATGAAACCGAGAAAAAAATTAAATTTTGGCACACATTTTGCCTGATATCATTCATAATAACAGCAACAATAAAATAAATACATAATTTCAAGTTAGGCCTAACATTTATTTTCTTGATTGTGATTAGACTATTACTAAAAATATTTACTGTCACAAACTCATAACTATTGGAATTTTTAATAACTTTTCAGCTGAAGTTTTTCCAAGAAATGGGTGGTTCTAAAAAAAAGAGGAATGGGAAGATAACGGAACAGAACTCTAAGTCTCAAAAATAGAGGGTAACATAAAGGATGATGAGGTTTATCTAAGATCTTCATTTGGGAATATTGTAGTTAGTGAAGAAAATCAAATATATTATGAGATATATGCAAAAATTGAATACGCATTCAAGCGTGCATTAAAAAGGCTGAAGAGCTTAAACTACGATTCTTGGGACGCTGAAAAGGCCTTGTTGGGCGGCAGACACATCATTGGAGATGAATACATAGTTCCTTATATTGTGGGGATGCTCGATAGCTTACATCAAGAACTGTACAAAGATTGATGGTGAATATGTTACAGATGATGTCCCCTTTTGTGAAAACATATCAGATCTTGTAAGTGTTTGGATGAAAACGTGGCCACAGATTTGTGTCCTGATGAAAGTGACTTGATGCGCCTTATATTGTCTTGCAAGTTAATAACCAATACTAATGAAACTGCTGGAGGTGAAACTGACTTTGATATATTATTTAGGAATAACATTGATGAAATTGTTGAACACCTTAGTCTTACTGCAACATTACCTACTGATGGACAACCCGAGGAGGAAAGAAAACAAATTTCTAAAGGTAATGGGTATGGGAAGAAATTGAAGTCCATCATGGAAGTGGAATGTCTCCATAAATATGGTAGTGTTTGGGAATTGTTCGATAATATCCCAGGGAGAAGGGTGAGAAGGATGAGAAGGTGAATAAGTTGAAAAGTTTAGTGAAATATTTTCAAGTACAAGTAAAAGAGAAACATGAGTGTGCTAAGAAGAAAGGAATGGAGGTAGATGAAAACAAATGCATCACTCCCTTTTACTTAGTAAGTTAACGTTGGATACCTCGGTAATTAGAGAGCTGAGAAAGGAGAAGAAAGATATTGAAAAAGCTAAGATAAACAAATACTAGAAATGAATTTGGAGAAAAAGATGGGGATTGATCAAATTTTCCTCTTGCTTACCAAGAATGATGAAGTAAAGAAAGACAATTTCGAGCTTTCTGCTGATCTCTCGGTTTGGAAGCAAGATATTGCTGACATTAGGAAGAATCTAAATCAAGCCGTCAAGAAATAAAAGAAAGATCTTAAAATCATAGAAACTAATGACTCGGAGATCATTAAGCTCCAGTAGAGGAGAAGCTGGAAAACATTGAGCTTTATGAGGAAAAGCTGGAAAACATCAAGCTTGATCGGTGGCTTGAAGATGCCAAGGAATCTCAAAAAAAAATTCAGGTACATGAATCACTAATTAAATATTTTATTTTAGTTTTTGTGCCTATTGTTTATACATAAGTTCAAATATCTGCATCACTTCGCACTAATATTTATTTTGATATCATAAATGCAGTCACAGTTAAATCGATTCATGTCTTTTCTAATTAATTATTATATAATTCAATACAAATTTCTGTGGTTGAGTGTGAAAATGAAAAGAAATTAAAGGACAAGGCGATACAACTCTGCTAGGAAGAGAAAAGGCTACAATCCAAAAAAGGAGAAATAAATTGAGCAACAAATTAGATCTAGCACCAATAAAATTGAAAATACCGGAAAAAACAACTGCAACATGAAGATTTCAAATGTGTCGGAGATTGTTGTGATTGTTGCAAGCTTCAGGTTGATCAAAAGTTTGGGATTTATTGAACCGGTTTCTAGGTCAAGAATGTTTCTCATGAACATAGCATTGATTTTCATGTGTGAACTTTTCTGCACTTCTTTGTTGAAGGCCATTGATATGCATATTTTTTTAATTACAATATTCGTTTAATTGTTGCGGTTCCCATTCCGACCTCAAGCTATCTAACTCTCATGATGCACTGCTATTTCATTCCTTAGAAAACATGTATTAAAAATGAAGTGGAAGTGAAGTATGATTTACAATTGCGATGACCTATAGATGCAACAAATAACTACTACAGACTTTTCCATATATAATAGATAAGCAACGACATCAGAGCCCAAAAATTTTTGTCACCAAAAGCTCTCCGTTGTGAATTTTAGACCTGTCATACTCCAATTTATCTAGAACTACGTTGATCCAGAAGCACCCCCCTCTCCCGGGATCACCTAAATTTAAGATAGTTCTTGTAGGACAATATACATGACATGCATTTTCCCACACACCGTTGGAAAATGCATGCAAAATGAATTTAGTTGCAAATTCTTGATACCCGACATTTGTGCGATTATAGGAAAAACATTGAGTTCCATCCATAAAAAACTACCAATAAATAAAGTATAGTTTCAATTAATTTATGTCCATTTTTTTAACCCAAGAACGAAATGAATTGAAGCATAAATTTAGCATTTAAACTATAAAAAATGATACAATAAAAAACCTAAATAAAATATCATATCATGGGTCTGTATAAATCATACTATTCATATTAAAGGGAAAAAATCCAATGATGAAATATGATAAATTGAACAATTACCTTTTGAAAAATCACTAGCTCCAATTTGTTGGAACATCTCCTGGCTAGCATTTAGGATAATCAAATTTTAAAGTTATAATTTGCTTTACCCTTACAATACATTTGAATGTATGTTACAAAAAATGGTTAACATTGTCAACTTATATGAAAATTTACTTTTACAGACGTCGTGAACCAACATTGGTCTCATGCTGCACACACATTCAATTGATTAAAAATGATATGTCGACGTTGGAAATTAAATTTCCTACAAACCATCGAACATAGACAAGAAATGATCAACGTTGGAGCCCAATTACTCCAACAGAGATGTAAACGAGACCATTCCTATATCAATAGTTTAGTTTTAATTACCTCACTTCCCCAAACACTGAGGTAAAAGCTCAATTATTTACCTCAGTTTTAAAATAACCATGGTGAAACATGTTTTTTACTTTACTTTCCAGAAAAAATCGTATGAAAGGAAAGTTTTACCTCTGTTTTCATCATTTTTTCTATAAAACCGAGGTAAAGGGATCGAGTAAAATATGTGTTTACCTATAGTGTCTTATTCAAAATATTTCCACTTATACAAACATTTAGTCACTTATATAACAACATCAAATCCATCTATTCCCATATTTAAAAAATATTCTTCAAATATTTATCTACTCTAATAGTACAAAAATATTCAAAATGAGGTGAACAAATTAAATAAAAACAATATCTCATTTTATAAGTTCTTGATTAAACCAGCTATAGCAAATGTAACAATCTCGGTTATAATCCACCATCAACCAGACACTCTATTTATTTTAATAAATCTTGCCCATTTTATATTCACCTGCATGTAAAAAAAATTACATACTTTCTTTACGGAAAAAACTCAAGTATTTTTCATTCATTCATTAAACTTTCACACTCTTGATCACTCAATTCTTTCCACATATTTCAATTTGTCTAAAATATAACATCCAAATATAGTTTACCAAACATAGAAGGACAAAGAGAGTATGTTGTTAAATTGGGGATACAGGAAAAAAATGTGATAATTTATATTTTGCAATTATTTTGGTATATTATATTGATCTATTATTTCTATCGAATAGTTGTATTTTAAAGAGATAGAATCAAACATATATTTTTTAAATGACATACAATTATTTTTATTCAACTTTTATTATTATTATTGTTAGTATTCTATATTGTGGATAAGTTTTAAAGGGTATAGTGATATCTAACTGGATAAATATGGATGTAATGGATCTGGCATTCTCATTTTTCTTACTTTTGTTGTCATGCATGTATGTACCAACTTGTCATTTTGTGAAGTGATAAGCCACATATAAAAATAGATTTCCATCCAAAAGTATTCATTTTGTACTCTTTCTAAACGAGTATGTACTGACCTTTTCAGTTAGTGGTACCATAACAACACGCCCCCAATGGTCATATCTCCATTTACAGGTAAGGTTTCAGTTTTGCTATATGTGATTAATTTTATTACTAAGATTATACATATCTCTATCCAGTTTTTGAGAAATTGTGTCAAAAAATAGCATCGGTGTTTGGAATCAATAAAATATTTTCACCGTCTTCATAGACACTGATTTTAAACACCCCTAAAAGTTGGTGTTATTCCCTCTAAAAAATAGCGCTAGAGGGGTTCCACGGGTACGTTTAACAAAAACAAACCTATCCTCCTAAGTACCACAATCACTAGGAAAGCCCTACACAACATCAACCTTTGACACCACGGGGTTGAAAGCTTCCCAATATCAGCTACATTCACCCCACCGAGGTGATAAAATATAGAAAACAACATGGGCAAAAACCTCTTCAGGGCCTTATAGCACACCTACTTAAAACCCATAAGTATGGTCACCTTCCAAGGATGTAGCAGGACAAGTGCAACACCATAAGCCTCTTGGACACCCACAATGTAATCCAGATCGAGAAAGGTCATGCCATACATCAAATGCTATCCATAAATACTAACAAACCTATATGGAAGGGCTTACACCTTATCACCAGCACCAGGTATCCTAACCTCACAGTCATTCAGATTCGAGTGATGCTCTCTCTAGGCTCCTACGTCGTTGAAGGTAATTACTCTATTACCACCCTTACCCTTGTTCACCATACTTCAAAATTACATTTAACCTTACAAAGAGAAGTTTGTATACGACCGTTAACACATTATTGCTTAACTCAACACCTAGAAATGATTATTTCACCTACCAATCATTTTTATAATCCAAAATTCACCAACATTTTCAGACACTTGTAAATAGCACCCAACGTTGTGAAAAAAATATGTCCTTCTCAACATATTTATTTACCCACGAAATTATCTTTCGCTACATAATAACTACTTACAAAACTGATAAGTATTTATACACTCTCTCCCAGAGCTTCGCTCATGCATTCTCTTCTTAATCCAATAAAGAAATTTTTCCTCGCTTTGCTGAACATTAATTTGTGGTGGGGTGGGGGTTTGTGGTATATACCTACTCAAGAAACGTATTGCCTTACGATAGCAACCTTGGAGAGACAAATCAGTTTGCTAAGCGTGCAGAGCACCTCACTCTGGACAACAAATGAACCACTCAACACGAACACCATCCACGAAACAAAGATCTAGAAAAGAAGAGGGAAAACGTGTAAGCCATGACCGCAAAATCTAACATCTATAAATAAAGACACAAGACGACAAATTAAGTAAGGAATTTTGAAACAAGCTATAACTGAAAATTATAATAATAATAATTCAAACTTAGTCCTCGGAGCTTTCTCCCGGAGAACACCCCGGGATCTCTTCCGCATGTACTCGGAGAGGTTGGTTTGTAGTGCTAGTTTTGGAAACAATATTGATCCAGGAGGGCCACTTGCATCACCTAGTTTTAGGATACTTCTTCAAGAACTATGTACATGAGATGCATTTTCCCACACAACGTAGGAAAATGGTTGCTCAATGAATTAAGCTACAAATTCTTGATACCCAATGCTTGTGCGATAGTCAGGAAAATAATGAGTTCTATCCATAAAAAAACCTACCATTAAACAAGGTATAGGTTAAATTAAATTATGTTTGCATTTTTTCCTAAGCCCAACAACGAAATGAATTCAAACATGAACTTAGTTTTCATACTATGAAAATGCAACATTACATCACCTAAATCAAGTATCATGTCATTGGTTTGGATAAATCATGCCTTTCATATTAAAAGAGCAAATGTCCAATGATGAAATAAGAGAAATTAAATATATAGCTTTCAAACTTTCTTGATCTCCAAATTGTGCTAGGAAATGACATGGCTAATATTATTGGGAATCGGATTTGAAACTTAAAATTACTTTACCCGTAACATAAATTTATATGGTATTTTTCAATAAATGGTTAAAATTGTCAACTTATATAAAAATTTACTTTTACAGTCGTCATGGTCTGATATTAGTCATGTGTCAGAAGTGATATCAATTAATTAAAAACCATATGCTAACGTCGAAAACAAATTTCCTTCAAACTATAAAAAACATAGTCAAGCAATGGTAGACGTTTGTGCCCTCTCAGCCCAATAGAGACTGAAACGTGACCATTTTGATGTTGATATGTCCTTTAATTTTACTTACCCAGGTTTCCAAAAGAACTGAGGTAAAAGCCCAACTACTTACCTCGGTTTTTAAATAACTAAGGTGAAATATGTTTTTTACCATGTATTCTTGAAAAAAACCGAGTTAAAAGAAATTTTCACCTCGGTTCTCATCATTTTTTCCATCAAACCAAGGTAAAGAGGATGAAGTAAAATAGGTGTTTTGTTGTAGTGTTATGAAATATATATATATATTATAATTTATATTTGGCAATTATTTGGAATATTATATTGATCTATTATTTCTATCAAATAGTCGTAGTTTAAGGAGATAGAATCAAACATATTTAAAAAACAATGACATCCAATTATTTTTATGCAACTTTTTTTATATTTTTGTTGTTATTCTATATTGTGGACAAGTATTAGAGGGTACATTGACATCTAACTGGATAAATATGGATGTAATGGATCTGGCATTCTTCTTTTTCTTACTTGGAATGCATTTATGTACAAACTTGTCTTTTTGTGTAGTGATAAGCCACACACACACACACACACACACATATATATATATATATATTACAATCCAAAAGTTTTTATTTTGTACTTTTGCAATTGTCCTGCTACACCCTCGGAATACATACGGACCTTTCAGTTGGTGGTACCATAGCAACGCACCCCAAAGATCCACTCTCCATTTCTAGTTAAGGTTTCAGTTTTACTATATATGATTAGTTTTATGATTAACATTATACATATCTCTATCCAGTTTTTGAGAAATTGTGTCAAAAAATAACACCGATGTGTGGAATTGGTAAAATATTTTCACCATCTTCATAGGCACTTCCCTCTAAAAACTAGTGCTTGAGGGGAGGTTCATGGGGTAGAGAATCATATTGCTACCATTAGGTTTAACAAAAACAAACTATCATCCTAAGTACCACAATCACTAAGAAATCCCTACACAACATCAACCGTTTACAACAGAGGGTAGAAATCCTTCCAAGATCATCACATTCATCCCACGAAGGTAATGAAATATATAAAAAAAATATGGGGGAAAACCTCTTCCGGGTCTTACAGCACACCTTCTTAAAACCAACAAGTACGGGAATCCTCCGAGGGTGTAGCGGGACAATTGCAACACCATAACCCTCTTACACGCTCACAATGTAATCCAGAATGAGCAAGGTCAGGCCATACATCAAATGCTATCCATACTTACTAACAAACCATGATGGGGGGACTTGCACTTTGCAGTGTTGGTTCTGGGAACTATAATGATCCAGGAGGGCCACTAGCATCACCTAGTGTTAGGACATTTCTTCAAGGACTATACATGAGATACATTTTCCCACACAACTTAGGAAATTGGTTGCTCAATGAATTGAGGTACAAATTCTTGATACCCATGCTTGTGCGATAGTCAGGAAAATAAAGAGTTCTATTAATGAAAAAACCTACCATTAAACAAAGTATAGTTTAAATTAAATTATGTCTGCATTTTTTCCTAACCCCAACCACGAAATGAATTCAAACATAAATTTAGTTTTCATTCTATGAAAATTCAACATTACATCACTTAAATAAAATATCATGTCATTGGTTTGTATAAATTATGTCATTCATATTAAAGGAGTAAAAATCCAATGATGAAATAAGAGAAATTGAATATATAGCTTTCAAACGCTCTCGATCCCCAAGTTATGTTGGGACATCACTTGGCTACCATTAAGGGGAATCAGATTTGAAAGTAAAAACCTACAATAAATTTGAAGGTATTTTTCAATAAAATGGTTTAAATGTCAATTTATATGAAAATTTACTTTTGCAGTCATCATGAACCGGTATTGGTCACGTGCCAGATGCGATATCAATTAATGAAAACCATATGCCGATGTCGAAAACAAATTTCTTTCAAACCATCAAAAATAGTTGGGCAATGGTCGATGTCGGTTCCCTCTCAGTCCAATAAAGACTGAAACGAGACCCCTCTGAGATCGGTACGTACTTTAATCTTACTTACCCAGGTTCCCCAAAAACTGATGTAAACTCCTAACTACTTACCTCGGTTTTTAAATAACCAAGGTGAAACATGTTATTTACTACATATTATGGAAACAACCTAGTTAAAAGAAATTTCCACCTCGGTTTACATCATTTTCTCCATAAAACCAAGGTAAAGAGGATGAAGTAATATATGTTTTTTGTTGTAGTATTATATTCAAAATATTTTCCATGTATTGAAACCTTTAGTCTTTTATAAAAACATATCTCATCCATCTATTCCAATCTTTAAATCATATTCTTCGATGATTTTCTCTACTCTAATAGTACTTGAATATTAAAAATGAGATAATCAAATCAAAGTAACACAATGTTTCATTTTATATGTTCTTGATTGAACCAGAAATTGTAAATGAAACTATCTCGGTTATAATCAACGTTCATCTAGATACTCAATTTATTTTTTTAAAGATTGCACATCTTTCATATTCATTTGCATTTGAAGAAATATATCACACTTTCTTTAACGGAAAAAACTAAAGTATTTTTCACCAACTTAGTAAATCTTAAAACTCTTGATTACTAAATTCTCTCACGCAGTTTAACTTGTTTAAAATATAACAATGAAATCTAATCTATTGTATCATACATAAAAGAACAAAGTATGTTGTTTAAATGGGGAGATATAGAAAAAACTTTTATGATAATTAAATAGTCAATTTTTAGAGAGATAGAACCTAACATATTTAAAAATATTAACATCCATTTTCTTACACAACATTTTTTATTTTTACTATATAAAGTGGATAAGTATTAATGAGTATACAATTAACACATATTCGGATGATTTTGGACGTTATGGAATTTTCATTTTCCTTTTTTCTTTCGTTGTCGTATGTGTACCAACTTTGTTTTAAGGTTAAACTTATATAGATTTATGTCCAGTTTTAGTAATTCATGTGTTCATAATCCTAGTTTTGAGAGGTGAATTTTTTGTATGTTCTTTGGTTAACTGGGTTTCATTTTTTTATCTCCACTGATCAAATAAAGTTGTCTAGATGCAGGGACTGGTGGAAATGGAGTGTATCATGGTGGATCTACTTCCCTTCCTAATTAGCTTAAATAATTTGATTTTATAGAGGTAAATTCCTGAGTCCCATTTGTAAGTTAATTTATATCTTCATTTGAATTTGAAAATCTACTTTTCTCTAGGAGCTTGCCATTCATCATTTGTATTTTGGGTGTGCAAGAGCAAGTCTGCACTCCGTAGATTGGTAAGTACTCTGAAAAAACTATTTGAAATGTTCATCGATCTCATCGAATAAAACCTTTCTTTTTTATTGAGTAGAAACCTCATATGAATGAAGGGGGATTATTAAATGGATCCCCTGAACCACCAAAAGGCCAAAAGCTTTGACCATCAAAAGTTTACAAAGACTATCTAATTGATTGTAGATGGTACAAACTGTGTTTCCATTTCAAATTCCTCCACCCCTGTGTGAGAATTGGGATGGCCAGACAATTTATACTTCATCTATTAATGCGACATTTGGATCACCTAGATACCATCATTTGGTATTACAACCTTCCTAAAATGCGGGAACAAAAGGTCCTTCCTAACCATGAATTGGAAATCTTTGAATCTTGAAATGTCCTGATATTCCGTATCTTTCTTCGTCTTCCTTGCGATTTTTGCTAGAAAATCCGCCGGTTGATTGGCCTCCCTGAAGATACTAGTGAATTGATATGGCTTTTCACTTCGGACTGCTTGAATTTTCCTTGACAAGTTGATCAACTCCCATGGTGGTTTCATTCTTCCGTTGATGATGTCAACAGCTGATGTAGAGTCTGATTCGAAAGTTGCTTGAATAGCATCATCTCCAATCCAGCATAGACCTGCAAAAATAGCCAAAAGTCTGAATATTGTTCCACAGATCAAATTCTAGTTACATTCAAGGATGATTTTTTTTGTATTTTTCTTTAAATGTCAATTGTAAATTAATAATTTTTATTCTTAAATAAATTTCTAAGAGAAACATGCTAAAAATAACCTTATATTTTGCACAAAGATGATAAAATAACTTTGTATAATTTGAAAATGCCAAAACAATCATAGATTTCCATCGAAAGTGCTGAAATAACTCTTTCAACATTGACCGTGGAAAACCCGTCGGCCATCCCGAATATCCAAGCGTGACCAAGTGTGGAAGCCTGAATTCAAGCCGATGGAAATTCTTGTCGGAAATTCTTAGTCATTTCCCCAAACTGGCGTTGGAAATTCTTGTCAGCATCGGTGCGAAACCGATGGAACTCGACGAGAACCGACTCAAAATCGATGGAATTCGACAGGCGACAACCATTTCTCTTTCGTCGATGCTCCTCGTTGACTGACTCCCCACAGATTTAGCTTTTTTTTCACAAATGACCAATTTTTCAATAAACCGACGCCGGATCCAGGAGATGCCAAGAAACACCGATCGTAATCAATGGCCGGAATCCGTCAATCGTTGAACTACACCGGATTCGTCAACACACTGAATTCAGACAAAACCCACACCAAACCAAACCCAATTTCACCCTCTACAAACCCGTATTATACGCACCGCCGATTTGCCCACAGGTGATGATCCACAACAATGTCTGCTCGTGGTTCTAATTCTGATGTTGCTGAACAAGCCTGCATCGCTACTGAATCCAAGGCTAACAAGCTACAGAACCTCAACGCCGCCGATGTGATTGCAACTTTACTCAAATAGGTGCAACTTAAATCTGGCTCTGGAGGATCTGTTCCTACAGGCCGATCTCTGCATGACCCTTACTTCCCCAGTACTGCCGACAACCCTGGTTTTTTAATTTGTTCCGTCATACTTAAAGGAAAATAGAATTACCTTGAATGGTCTAATGTCATTTGTGGCACTATTCTTGCTAATAAGAAGATTGGGTTCATTGACGGAACACTTACCAAACCTCTATATAACCATCCTGATGTGGTTGAGTGATCTTACAACTTTAGATCCACCATTGCGTTATTCTACGAGCTATTATGCCACATTTAAGGAACAATGGGATGATCTTAAGGCATTTTAACCTTGGGAAGTGTCCAAAAAATTGCAAAAGCGTGAAGATATCCAGAACTGTCAGCAGAATGGTCAGACTATTGCCATTTATTTTGGTAAAATGAAGAGGTTGTTTGGTGATTACAACTCCTTTCGGTCTCCTTTAGTTTGCACCTGTGAAGCTTGTAAACCACCGTGCACTTTCAATCATGCTTCTAATGTCTTGATGAAGACCATCACACCTTGCGATCCAACATCATGACCACCGATCCACTTCCACCAGTCATGTGCGTATATGCCCTTGTTGCTCAGGAAGAGAATCACAGAGCCGTTTTTCGATCTCGTGAAACTTCAACTGACTCTATGGACCATGCTTCTTGATGTCCACCACCTTCGGGTTATTCGATAGTTGTTCTAACTTCAGCTGATAACAAGAATCTGATTTGTGCGCATTGCAATCGCAAAGGTCATGAAAAAGTTACCTGTTTCAAGCTCATTGGCATTCCATATTGGTTCAAATAATTGAACCAGAAGACCAGGAAGACGGGGCCAAATCAGCCACCCACCGTCATTGGGAATGGCAGGCCAGTCGCCGTCTCTGCCTCCCTTTATCGAAGTCACCGTTTCACCTCCTAGCCACGCTGCCGCTGCCGGGCACCATACCCCTGGCCGCCCTGACTTCGGTTCTGCTTTATCTAATGACCAATGGAGTACGACCCTACATTTATTTAACCAGTTTAATATTGTGTCTTACCATGGGTCCATGGGTCAGATAAGTCTACTATATCAGATAAGTTTAATATTGTCAGAATCGGTGCAAAACCGATGGAACTCGACGAGAACCGACTCAAAATTGATGGAAATTGACAGGCGACAACCATTTCTCTTTCGTCGATGCTCGTCGTTGACTGACTCCCTAGAGATTTAGCTTTTTCACAAATGACCAATTTGTCAATAAACTGACGCCGGATCCAGAAGATGCCAAGAAACACCGATCGTAATCAATGCCCTGGAATCCGTCAATCGTTGAACTACACCGGATTCGTCAACACACTGAATTTAGAAAAAAAAACCCATACCAAACCAAACCCAATTTCACCCTCTACGAACCCGATATGAGCTTGATTTCAATATGATGATTCGCACCCAATTATCGAAGGCGCGACGGTGATGAAGAAAGTGGCGAAGATGGCACTGGAATAGTGGTGAACACGACGGCAGCACTTGAATGGCGATTCAAATATGTTTTCTTCTTAGTAAACCAAGTCCTTCACCTTTTTCGCCTATTCTAAAAAGAACATCAAATCTAAAATAAATTAGATTTTAACCACAAATTTAGCTTTTCATTTGTATTCTAATTAGCCTTGGTCACACCATGAGACGACTTACTAGAAGACGGACTCTTCGTTATATGGAGTATTGGGTATGTATATACACCCAGCATCATGTCTCTTGCTTTAGCAATGAAAATGTTCATTTTTCAAACCATGTATCTTAAGCAATAGAGAATCGATATTTTATTTTTTCATTATTTTTCTATCTTTTGTTTTCCTAGATCTTGTGAAGGTGAAGCTTTAACTAGTGTGGTGGAGGTGAAGCTCTCAGGGTGGGTTTAACAGATGAAGCTCTGACCATGAAGACTATCACAAGTGAAGCTCTCGACGGGATGGTGAAGTTTAGGGCTGAGGTTTACACGACGATAGGGCTAGGGTTTCTGGGTGGGGCAAGTGGCGGGTATGGGATGGGTTATCGGTGGGAAGATCGCTCAAGATTAATTTTAACCGAAAGGTAGGGTACTGATCGAATCGGGCTTGGATGTTGGTGTAACGTAGAAGACGGGCGTAGATAGGTTATGTGGAGACTAGCGAGGCAGAGGAGCTCTGCTAACTTGAACATCAAGTTGACGGGCTTTTTGGAGGTAAGAGAAATATGAGCATGTGCGGCGGCGGTGTAATTTGATTCATTTTGGATCAATTTTAGGACCGGTTAGTGGCGGGCTAGCGTCGGGTATGGGGTGGTTAGTGGCAGGGGCTAGTGGCGAGGTTGGGGTGAACTGCTGTGGTAGGTTAGTGGCGAGGGGATTCGTGGCGGCTGTGGCAGGTTAGTGGCGAGGGGATTCGTGGCGGCTGTGACAGGTTAGTCACGGGGCTGAGGTTGGTTTCTAGAGCACCAGCACCGGTGGAAGTGGCGCTGGCTCGATGGCACGACGACAGAGGCGGAGATGAAGATGATGAAGAAGATGAAGAAGAAGAAGATGATGTTGGAAAATGAAGAAGATGGGTAGAATTGTCATTACATTTTCAATTTTGAGTACATCGGTAATTTTATCTTTTCATTTTGGTCAATCATTGACTTCATTGTGTCAATGCCGAAATTGAGTAAAACGAGCTTAACTGCACAATTTTACAAAAAAAAATAGAGTTAGTGTTGCACTTTCGAATTTTACAAGATTATACCCGCGCTTTTAAAATTTAATAGGTTTATTTATGCAATTTTCCCTAGAAACAATTAATACTGCAGAATATTAATTGGGAAATAATAATTAATCACCTAATATATTCTAATTTAATTAAGATTCCATCTTGAAATGATATTTTCATAAGTTATGGAAAGATCAAGGTTTAAACGGCAAATTAGAAGAAATTAAGATATATTTTTTGGATTGCATTGATCAAGTCATAAACTTATAACTACTGTACGTTGAATAATAATTTTTTAAATATATCATCTAAAATATTTTCTATAATTCGAATTCAACTCTGTCTTCCCATATACTTATGGAAAGATGGTCTTTACCAAAAGTTTACCCTTAATAAATTACGGTTTGACTTTCACATACATTAGATCTAGCCGTAGTTGAGAGTTTCACAAAAGTGTGGGTCTCCTGACAGACGGTCTATCCATAAGTTTATGAACAGACCACTTATTTTTTACCTTATACATTGCATTTCTTGAATTACATACTAAATTTAAAAATATTATATATATTCTCAAATTCAATACATATTATTACTTTTTTACTTTTAAAATATAATATTTAAATTTTATAAAAAAAATACAATATTTAAGGTAAAAACTACTGAGAACTATCCATACTCTAGACAAAACCAAATGCACGTAAAGCCTGAACTAATTTCGCAAACCAATTGCGAAGAGCCTGCCGAAGACCATAAAGAAATTTATGAAGCAGACAAACCTGTGTTGGATAAGATATCCAGAGCATATTTCCTTTGTGAAAGGAACATCTCATCCGGTCTTCTAGCAATCTCTATACCCAAGAAATACTTAAGTGTACCAAGATCCTTCATGTGAAAGTAAGAGCTCAAGTATTTCTTGAACTCAGAGATAAGTGACGAAGAACTACTAGCAATGACAAAATCATCCACATAGACAAGTACATGCAAGAAAACTGAGCCACGAGTAAAAGCAAATAAAGAGTAATATGCCTTACTCTGGACAAAACCAAATCCACGTAAAGCCTGAGCTAACTTCGCAAACCAATTGTGAGGAGCCTAAAATCTTGAAAACCTAAGAATAAATTCAGGTGTTTTTTTCCGATTCCCGTCGCCGTCGATCTCAGTCGCGCGTCTTCTCACACTCTGGCACCGATCCGTTACTACTGCTTATCCGTCGATCACCACCGCTGCCGATCTGCCACTGTCGGTCATCTGTTGTCCTTTGATTGCCTGCGCATGTAAGCCACCCGCCGCCTTGCCGATCACACACCACCGTCGTATTATCCGCACCGCCGATCTGCCCACTGGTGCTGATCCGCAACAATGTCTGCTCATGGTTCTAGTTTTGATGTTGCTGTGCAAGCCTGCATCGCTACTGAAGTCGAGACTAAAAACTACAGAACCTCAACGCCGCCGATGTGATTGCAGCTTTACTCAAACAGGTGCAACTTAAATCTGGCTCTGGAGGATCTGTTCCTGCAGGTCGATCTCTGCATGACCCTTACTTCCTCAGTACTGCTGACAACCCTGATTTTTTAATTTGTCCCGTCATACTTAAAGGAAAAGAGAATTACCTTGAATGGTCTAATGTCTTTTGTGGCACTATTCTTGCTAATAAGAAGATTGGTTTCATTGATGGAACAATTACCAAACCTCTAGATAATCATCCTGATGTGGTTGAGTGGCCTGGAATTAATGCTACCATGGTATGTTGGACTTACAGCTTTAGATCCACCATTGCATTATTCTACTAGCTATTATGCCACATTTAAGGAACATTGGGACGATCTCAAGGAATTTTAACCTTGGGAATTGTCCAAAAAATTGCAAAAGCGTGAAGATATCCAGAACTGTCGGCAGAATGGTCAGACTATTGCCATTTATTTTGGTAAAATGAAGAGGTTGTTTGGTGATTACAACTCCTTTCGGTCTCCTTTAGTTTGCACCTGTGAAGCTTGTAAACCACTGTGCACTTGCAATCATGCTTCCAATGTCTTCCAAGAACATGAGAAAGATATGATCTACCAATTTATCATAGGTCTTGATGAGACTATCACACCTTGCGATCCAACATCATGACCATCGATCCACTTCCACCAGTCATGCGCGTATATGCCCTTGTTGCTCAAGAGGAGAATCACAGAGCCGTTGTTCGATCTCGTGAAACTTCAACTGACTCTATGGCCCATGCTTCTTAATGTCCACCACCTTCGGGTTATTTGATAGTTGTTTTCACTTCAGCTGATAACAAGAATCTGATCTGTGCGCATTGCAATTTCAAGGGTCATGAAAAAGTTACTTGTTTCAAGCTCATTGGCATACCATATTGGTTCAAATAATTGAACCAGAAGACCAAGAAGATGGGTCCAAATCAGCCGCCCACCGTCATCGGGAACAGCAGGCCGGTCATCGTCTCTGCCCCCCCTTTGTCGGAGTCATCGTTTCACCTCCTAGCCACGCCGGCGCTGCCGTGCACCATACCCCCTCCCGCTCTGACTTCGGTCCTGCTTTATCGGATGACCAATGGAGTACGACCCTACATTTATTTAACTAGTTTAATATTGTGTCATACCATGGGTCAGATAAGTCTACTTTACCATGGATTCTTGATTCAGGAGCCTCATTTCACATGATTGGTGACAAAGGTTCTCTGATTGATATCACTACTGTTGTTCATTCCGTGAATGTTATATTGCCTTATGGTTATGTGTCATTTTCAACCCAATATAGTTCTATTCGCTTTGGAGATGTTACTCTTACTTATGTGCTCTACATACCTTCTCTGCAATGCCGTTTATTATCATGTTCTAGATTATTATCTGCCTTAAAATGTCTAGCTTTGTTTACTGAAATTTATTGCATTTTACAGAAAATTAGGACGAGGACTGTGACTGATGTGGGTAAACAGCAAGGGAGGATTATTGGCTTCGTCTGCTGGATACGAATGTTCGTCCTCATATCTCGCAGTCTATTCCAACGGTTGCTTCAGTTTCTTCTTCTGATTTATGATATCAGCATCTTGGGCATCCTTTCTTTACGGTGTTGTCTTTTGTTTCTACTCTTAATTTTAGCACAAATAATGTTTCTGTTCCTTGCTCTGTCTGTCATAGAGTAAAAAAGACTAGACATAGTTTTCCTTTAAGTTCATTGAATGCTAGTTCTTTATTCGAATTAATACATTGTGATGTTTGGGATCCTTATAAAACACTATCTTCTAGCGGTGCATTTTATTTTTTAACTATAGTTGATGATTATTACCGATCTTTTTGGGTTTATTTATTAGTTGCTAAGTCTGATGTAGCATCTATATTTATTGAATTTTGTGCTTTGATCAAGAATCAGTTTGGCCGTGTGGTTAGGCATGTCTGGGATTATTTTTTGGACATCTATTGTTGATACTTCCCAATAGAATGGTCGTGTTGAGCGCAAACATCGCCATTTGTTAAATGTGGCTCATGCTTTGTGTTTTCAAGCCAATATGCCTATTGATTTATGGGGAGAATGTGTACTTATTGCTGCTTATTTGATCAACTGGCCACCCACGAAGCAACTTGACTGGCGCACACCATTCAAATTGTTGTATGAACATTCTCCAAATTACAAAGCTTTGTGTGTATTTGGCTGTTTGTGCTTTGCTTCCTACATTCCCATATTCCGTGGCAATTTTGCTCCAAGAAGTCGCCGATGTCTGTTTCTTGGGTATCCTGAATGAAAGAAAGGTTGTCGTAATTTTGACTTGGAATCTTGTACTTTCTTCAACAGTCGTGATGCTAATTTTTATGAAGACCAGTTTCCTTATACTGTGACCTTGAAAGCCTCACCAACGCCGACCGCCTCATCACCACTGTGTCCTTCACCGACTCCAGCTATCTTTTCGCCACATTTATGATGATCCTGAGCAGTATCGGCGACTGGTGGGTTACCTCATTTATCTGACTATTACTCGTCCCAAGCTTAGTTATTTTGTTCATACACTTGCTCAGTTTATGAAGTCTCCTTATGTTCCTCACTGGCAAGCTGTGATGTAAGTTCTACACTACTTGAAGAGTCATCCTGATCAAGGTTTATTTCTCTCTTCACGTAGTTCATTACAGTTGACTGTTTCATATGATTTTGATTGGGCTACCTGCCCAATCACGCGCCGTTAATTGTCTGGGTACTTTGTGATGATGGGTTATTCTCCTGTTTCATGGAAGACCAGGAAGCAGACCAGGAAGCATTAAGCAACCTACAGTTTCTCGTTCATCGGCTGAAGCGGAGTATCGTGTTATGGATGTTGCATGTTGTGAGTTGTGGCTTAATTCTTTGCTTCGTGACTTAGTTGTTGTGCATACTGCTCCTATGTGACTGTTTTGTGACAATCAAACTGCTATACATATCGCGGCTAATTCAGTGTTCCATGAACGTTCAAAGCATATTGAGGTTGATTGTCATTTTGTCCGTGATCTTGTACACTCTGGTACTCTTGTTACTCATCATATTCACACGACTGATCAACCTGCGAATTTGTTTACCAAAACTCTCAGGCGGAATCAGTTTAATTCATTGCTTGGCAAGTTGGACATTTCTGATCTCCATGCTCCAACTTGAGGAGGAGTATTAAGGAATAGCAATATTATGCTAATATTACTTGTAATTAGATTAGATTCTTTTCCTTTTTTGTATAGATCTTTGTAACTCTATATAATGTACCCTAGAACATGAATATAAACACACAATTATTACCCCGTAAGTTCTTCATATGGAAAGGAGACCGTTTTTCCTGAGACTTTCTCTTCACAAAATTTCAAACTCAAACTTCAGCTCCACATAGAGTTTGTTAGAAGCTATGAGCATGTACAGTGGGACTCAATTTTGGGTTTAATTAAAAATTGGGACGGAATTGGGACAAAAAATTCTCATAGTAGGGCTCAATTTTGGGCTTCATTTGGAGAGAGAGATTGGGCCGGCCTTGGATTGCAGCTCCCCCCAAGTCAAAGATGGCAGAGTAGGCCATGTGCAGAGGGGCCCGTGTTTGTAATCGTGGGCAGAGCAAGCCATCCAACATTTTTGTAATCTGTTTTTCAATTTTTGTAATTCTTGCTTTTCAATTATGCTTTTCAAAAAAATTATTTTTATTTTTCAAAATCTAAATTAAATTTTTGATCATTTAAAAAACAAAATTACATTCTGTTAAAAATATACATGGTTCATAAAATAAATTTTAAATATTAAAATTAATTTCTGGATTTTTTTTGAAATAAAATTAAATTCAAAATTACAAATGTATTATTAAATTTTACATTTGAATTTATTTCGTTAGGTAAATTTACATGAATTAAATATTAAATATAAAAATTAATGAGTATGATAGAGAGAATCAAATGGAATCCATGGAGTAGACTTAGAAATGTCCCAACCACAGTGGAGTGAAAAAAGTAATTTAGTTGTGGACTCAATGCTGATGTGCAAGAGAGAGATTGATTATTTAATTAATTGATCCGGCTTAGTTCCGTCTAACCATTGCACATGGTCTAATCATGATAGATGCATAGTTTATATGTACAAATTAAATACATATAAAATAAACGTCAATATTAAATTATGAACAACTTTAGCATTGTACTAAATTATCTACAGACACACCATACATGTCGATACAGTTTGGGACCTACGATGTTTTTCTTTTCATCCCGCTCGTGTGGTCAAAACCTAGGAATCACAACAAAATAAATAATTTTATTTAATTATTTAATGCCTCCCAGACACAAGGCAACAGTATCTATAAATATATACGGTTGGCTCAATTATTTGGGGGTACATATCAATATTTAATCTGGATTTGGCTTTAAGAAAAAATTAAAGCACGTAATTAATTTTGTTTACTAAAGTGTTGCATTTAAAAGACTCCAATAAATATATTGTGAACAAAAAATATTTCACGAAGAAGTTTTAATGGGATTTACAAGTGACCTAACCTTTTTTTTTGGTGGGGGAATTTATTAGGCTCCCCAAACCCTAATAATAATTCCTCGATGGGAAGCAATTTGTGAGAT
>JAULKK010291944.1:0-13274 GCA_032355705.1 Rubia peregrina
ACTTGGATGAATATGGTCGTCATTTATATTTAAATTAGGTAGTTTAGTTAGATATGGTATTAGTTTTTTAAAGCTGTCACAAGTCATTCCAGTTTATAATTATACCCTATAAATAAGGGAGACCTTTGGACAAATACAACATTACTATCAATCAAAAATTCAGATTTTTGACTTATTGCTTGTGAGCATTAATTTTCATTGTTGCTTAATCCTGCGGGTTAATTAAGTATCAATACCCTTTGTGAACTAATCTTTCGGGTTAGTTAGTGAACAAAGAACCCTTTATTTGTGAGCTAATCCTTTGGCCTAGTTAACGAGCAAATTTTTGAATTGTTAACCTATCGTGTGGACTAGTTAGCTTTACAATTCTTGAGTTGTTCAAGATCCCGAACACTACTTTGATAAGTTTGTGCGGCTATGCTAGGGTTTGCGAAATTTCTCGTTTAGTCAAAGATCTAAAATTTCGTAATTCAAAATCTTTGCAAGAGATTCCTATCCTTTTTTGTCTCAATTTAAAATAGAGACCGTTTCGAATCCTATTGAACATGCTCTTAGAGGTCTTGTTCATCTTTCACAATAACCGAAGGCAACAAAATTTTCTTTTACCACTCACTATGTTTACTGAAATTCTTCACCACCATTTATGCTACTAGTAGTTTTCTCCACAGCCAAGTCAAGAATGGAAATCCATTTCAATTTATAGATTTAGAATATTTACCCATCATGTCCGAGATATTCTTGTTATTTATTTAATATAATATTGTTGGAAAAGGATGGTTAAAAGATTGAAATTTATCAATTTTTGGCCATCGTTATGAGTGGGACCTGAACAGATTTAGGGTCGGTGGATGTCATTTTTGGATTCTCCTCCGCGAGTACTATAAAATTTACTATTTAAACTCTCAAAACAGATTATGGGTGAATGAGATATGAATGCTCGAAATGTCACACTTGAAAGAGGAAAAATGAGCGGAAATTGACCCAGATTATTTTTTCTCTAGACTGTCTAAAACGCTTGTGGACCATGTGGAAGTCTCTAGAAAGCCCAACCACGTGATATATATGAAATTTCTTGTGTGTAATTTTTAAGAGATAAAAATGAAATACTTTCATATTTTGTGAGATATCTTGTCATAAATAAATATGCGATTTACCATGTTTAATACACTGAAGAATATTGCGCAAATAATTCTTCTATTTCCAGCAGATTTGATTCGACTATTCTTGGAATGTTCTCGGATTTGATGAGTTGGTGATTGGAGAATATTTTCTCTAATTACAGAAAATCAGAATATCACGTTTCCATGATTAAAGTCTCTTAGAGTAGTATAAATAGAGCATCTAAGTCAGTCAGAAAAGACGCACCATTTCTCAAGTCTCTTCATATTCTAAACTTGAGTCTTCTTTCTGTCTCTCTCGAACTTTCCATCTATTGCTCTGTCTAGGTGATAGTCATCCGGGCCTTGCGTTAATCCGAGGTAACTCTTACGTGTTAATTGTTACCTTCGATGGTTTTATCCTAGGGAACGATGTCCACGACATGACTCATTCGTTTCAAGGGCAGCGAGTTTACCCGTGACTCCATCACCTTGTTTTGCTTGAAACGTGATTTATTTATTGTTAATATATCACATGTATGGTTTAATTATTCGCAATTTAAGCTTTCTGATTGTATGCCTGAATAATTAATAAAAGTTTGTTATTCTTGCATATGTAAATTACTCGTTCAATTTTCATTATTTAATTTTCGCATCTTATAATCAATATATGTCCAACTGATAGAACCTAACTCGAAACTCATCACGCGGCAAAGGTATGAACCAGGGCCGTCTTCGACAATTTGGAGGCCCGGTGCAACATAAATAATGAGACCCCTAGATACATTAATATAAAATTATTAAAATTTGGATTAATCGATTTTCGATTTATTCAATTTGGTTTATTCAGTTTTTTCAGATCCAAAACCAACCCAAATAATACAAATAACCCGAATTATCGAACCAAATTTTATAATACAAATAACCCAAATTATCCGAACCAAATTTAAAATTTGGTTTCGATTTGAAATTGAATTCAAACTGAGTAACCGAATAATTTGAACCTTTGGACATTGTTTGTCCAAATGGTCCTTTGAAGGCCCATTTTTCGATGTCATATTCTTAAATGACCTCAATTTAGGCCTGCTGACCATTGAATGAAAGGGTGGAGTGATACCCTATTTATAAGTAATTTCTACCTAATAATTTCTAAAACTATCGATGTGGGAAAAATAGTTTCTACCTAATAGCTTCCTTTTAATATTTCTACCAAAAATTTTGGGGCCCAAAAATACTTACTAACTAATAATAAAAATATCTACTAACTAATGATAAAATTTTGGGGCCCAAAAATTTTAGAATACATACTTACTAACTAATGATAAAAGAAAATGACCGGATGGGCCGGCTATTTATGAACCTCGACCTAAGGGATATAATAACGAAAGCAGCCTGTTGTGGACCAAAATGTGAGCAGTTCATATAAAATTCTGTACTTTATCTAAAACAACAACAAAAATCAATCGAAACGTACACTAACTTCCCTGAAAACGTTCGAAAAATCTATCTACTTTCCATTCTGTACAAAACGATCGTCCTTCAAACTAAATGTACAAAGCTTTGGATTCCCTTTTTTTCCAGAAAACATTGGATGCCTTCGGATTGGCGTTGCCGTAGAAAAAACAAAATCCAAAGGGCAATTTGTATCCAAACAATTCAGATGTTGGAGGATTAACTGCAATAAAAGTTAAGGGTTTGTGATGCTTAAAATATCCAATTCCTTGAGGCTTAATTAACTCGTCATGAACATGGAGTGTAGTTTTACTTATTATTTTGTAATTTTATCATAAAATATGTGTATGATTCCCTTTTCTATGGTTTAATATGTCTCGTTCTAAAAGGTCGTCGCAATTGGGTATAGAAAATACCAAACCATTGATGCAGTGTTAAGCTTAAGAAAAAAATGCATTTATTTCCCTCAGTTATTGTGTTTGTGCAGATATACCGCGAGTTTTTTTATTATAAAGTGCATTCGTAACCCTATCGTGGTCTGAAAATTGGTCAATTTCAGTAATTGCCAAATTCAATGGAAATGACTTTTTTTGCCCCTTAAGCAACAAAAATAAAGTGTCTTCTCCGCCACCTCCATCTCATTCTTTCTGAATCCATAGATTGGAACCCTCTGTTCTCATAGATCGGAACCCTCCATTCACAAAAACTGTCACCAATTTCAATGTACTCGACTACCTCCGCCTCACCACCATCACTGGCTTATCTGTCACCATCGGCTACTTCTCTAGTACCTCCGACAACCATTTTCGCTCTTCTTTTCGAAACATAAAAAATCCATTTCAATTTTGTGGGTGACGGGATGGGTGGCGTCGTGGCAGTGAGAAGGTAGTGTTGGGACGGTGGTGGAATGCTGCTTGCGTCGGCGATGGTGAGCCGATTTGATGGGTTGAGATGGAGGGGTTTTTATGGGAACAATGAATGGCGGTGGTGGAGGGTTTTGACGCAGCCGTGGTGGTGGGTGTGGTGAATTGGTGGCGACGGCGATGACGGTGGTGGGATTTTGGTGGTAGGGTTGGGGTGGTGGTAGTGGTAGGGTGGCGAAGGTGGATGAGGTGGTGGTGGAGCAGTGGAAGTAGAGATGGGGTGAGAGGTGGTGGCAGAGCGATGAAGGTGGAGACGGTTTGGGTGGTGGTGGTTGTGGGTATGGTGGCGAAGTTGGAAGAGGTGATGGTGAATCGTTGGAGGTGTGGTGGGAGGTGGTGGCAGAGCGACGGATGTGGAGGCTGGTTGGGATGGTGATGGTTGTGGGCGGGGGTAGCGAATGTGGAGGAGGTGGTGGTGTAGCAGTGGAGGTGGAAGTGGTAGTAGAGTGGTGAAGGTGGGGTGGGGTGGAGGTGGCGGATTGGCAATGTTGGAGGCAGTGTGGCGACAGAGGTGGTGGCAGACTGACAGAGGTGGAGGCGGGACTTAAGGGCAAACTTGTCCATTTAATTTTAGAGTTTGGCCTAAAGGGAATTTTAGACATTTCAAGTTGGTCAACGGTCGGAATAGGCCGGACTCAGGCATGAGGAGTATGAGTTATCATGGCACAACTAATTCAGGGGCACAAATGCACTTTAAAAAAAACTCACAGACATATATGCATAAACACAAGAATTGGGGGTATGAATGAGTTTACCTAAGTTTAAATTAAGAAGCACAATACGCGTAACACGTGATAATTTTTGTGCCTGGGTGAATATTTTGTTGCTAGTAATTTGGCTTAGATTTTCATATGATATCAGTATTTACACTTCTACTTTTTTGCATTATTATCTATCAAAATTTGACCACATATTTGATAGATTTATGTACAATATTATCGTACATGATATTCTGCAATTTGTCGTAATAAATGGTTTTTAAATGTCAACTTTAAATTTGTCATTATTATGCGTAAGTAAATATATTAACGGCCAAACATGTTTATTGAACAACGTGATAATGTTTACAGTGCAAATCTTGATGGGACAGAGGGAATAGTTTATTTTTGCATCAATCCTTCATAAATGTTAGGAAATGTTAAATAGTAATTACAATGAGTGAAATTGACATCAAATCTAAATGCTATAAAGCAATAACCAATCTATTATCTACTCTGTTAAAGAATAGATATCCAATAAAAATGTAATATTACGATGTGGATATTAATTTGCTTCCGCGAATATCATGATCACTAGGCTGATAGGATCATATCACACATCAATATCACTACGTCAACCAGTAGATCTTCTACAACTGTAAACCATTTGATACAAAGCATGATTTATGTTCATCAAATTGTAAAGATCTTGGAAAACACAAATATGAAGCATTCAAGTTAATGGAAACTCTAATACGAAAATATAAATAAAATTACAAAAACGTACAACTAGAATGAGAATAATACATCGACACGTGCAATTTAATTGAGTTATCATCATAAATACAACGATCTAATCGATTAGGTCAAAAAATAAAATTATTGCATGCTAATAAATTTTATACTTATTCAATAACATAAGTATTTAAGAAGCATAAAAATTGTTGTTTTCAATCCCTTCATAATAGAAAATTGGAGAAAAAAGTTGAAGAAAAAGTGAAATTTTAGGAGGGAATGTGCGAAGGGAGAAAGGCTTTAATTTGACTAAGAGTCCTTACTATACATTAATTGTTGATTGTTACTGGTTAATTATTAATTGTTAAGAGACGAAACGGAGACAATATGAATCATAGATCGTTAAACCCCTTTCTAGATACAAATGAGGAAAACTTTCCTTCTCATTGTTAGAATCGATTTTCTGGGCTCGTTTTCAGGCCGGTAAAGTCTCTCAAAGCGTTTGACTATAACTACGGCAGCCACGTAGCGGCCGCGTTTGGAGACACACTGAAGAGCTCCATTTCCCGATTCGGAAAACTGACCGAGATTTAGGAAGTTTCATGGTCTAATATCTACAGATATGGAGGTTTTCGACAAGGAAAAGCTTCAACAACGAACTGGCCAAGATTCATGCACCAGTAGCGGTGTCCACGAGCTGCTGAACTTGACCACGTGCCACCACGTCCTAAGGGTTCCGCTCACGCGCCAACATGGAAGGCCACTCCTCTGTCGAAGCCACTGAAACTGGACCAGTTCCTTTTCTTTGTTGCTTTTTGTAGTGGGCTTTAGTTTTATTTAATTTTCCTGGCTTTCTTGTTTGTTAAGTTTTAGAATAGTAAAATGTGGATAGAATTTTAAATTTTGATTTTAAATGATCACATTGGGCATTAAAATTAGGTTCATTTTGATTTTAGCAACAGACTTAGATTTCCTGTGCCAGACTATATTTTTTCGGCGATCTTATTACGGAGAAGCATGTTTGATTTTCGATATGTTCCCACACTAGATTTAGGAGAAATCCGAGTTAAAAGTTGTTTAAATACTAACTTTTAGTGCTACTGGCGTGAGGATTCAGAACAGATTGATAGATTTCGGCTAGATAGGACATGGTAGTCCAATTTGGGGCAGGTTACGGGTTTTCTTACAAGTTTTATGCTATCTACGGTGTCCGATTCGAGGTGGGACGCCTTGTCAAGTTGGTCAACAAATCAGCCTGACGGGTTCAGATCGAGCTGTTCAAATGATTTACAGTAGAGGACCAACATATATTATGTATCCTCGTAGATTATTTATCATGTTTATGTTTTGCTTTTTTCCATCCTGTCATATAGACTCTTGTTCTAAATGCAATATTTAGTGTCTATGTTCAAATGAGTCTAACTCATATCTCGCTGTAATAAATTAATCAAATGTAGGTTATTTGTCAATCTGATAATCAGTATAAAGGATTGGATCCCTAACATCCCATCATTTGACGGTTTTATTTATTTATTTATTTTTAAAGAAAATATCGTTAAACATATGTATAAGACCGTGAGTCGCGAGTTTGAATGCGAATCAGGTATTTGGAAGAAGATTAATTAATTGGTGAAAAGGATGGGCAATCTCCAAATACGACAAATTCCACACGCTACTCATCAGAGTGTGGAATAAATCTCCAAATATATGATACATTTTCTTTTTTTATAATTGCATTTAAATTATATTCCATTTATTACACAATAAAATCAATCAGGGTATACTCTCACACCCTCTGTAAATACTCATTCTGTTTCATTGGATGTGACACACTTTCATCTTTTAGTTATTTTTGTGAATTTGATACACTTTCTTTTAATGGCAAGATTCATTCAATTTTATTCACTCATTCTACTTTTTCCTTTCTAAATTCAATTTCATCTACTCATTTCATTCACCTAAATCCAAACACTTAAAGACTATAGTATCACATCCAACGAAACGGAGGTAGTATGAGTTTGATGCATTTTCTTTTTATAATTGTTATTATGGGTTTGACGTCTATTCCTTTTCTGGTGATATTTTTTTCAATTTCATTCACTAATCTAATTTTTTTTTCTTTCTAAATTTAATGGCATCCCCTCGCTTCATTTGCTATAAATCCCAACATCTAAGTGAATAGGGCCAAATTCATAGAAATGGAGGAAGTATTTGTTCATTCATAGAAAACTAGTGAAATTTTATAAACTTTTCATGACATATAATATTATTAAATGTGTTGTAACATTTTTTTAAAAAATAAAATCTGAATGAATCGTAATTAAATAGTTTAGTGTTTTTTAAAACTCAGATAAAATATTCATAGCAGCAAGTCTTTTCTGGTACAGAAGAAGAGTATGATTGGGCCGACGTGGTGGATTTTGTTTAATTCTGAAAAAAGATTAATAATAATAATGTGAAGGCATTGCAAGTTGATGAAAATGGGTGGAGTATTATTTTTAATTTTTGTAGTAATGTATTTATACTTACACGTGATTGACAGGCAGGATCCAGCTCAGTTTATTCCAATATGCTGATTCATCATGGGTCCATGTCACCTTAAATTCTTGATAACAATATCAACCCTTCATTTTATTATTATTTTTATTATTTTCCCTTCCTCTCAGTTTTCACCACCACTTGATTTTAGCTTCGAGGTCCCCAACTTTTGACAATTTTAATTGTGACCCCTTTCCTTTACATAAATGACAAATGTATCCGTTAATGATATTTGAATTTGACACATGAACCAAACAGGGCTACTAGGCTACTAGCATACTCCTTCCATCCCAGAGTATTTGACCTATTTTTTGATCAACTTTCTCAGATTATGTTTGACCATAAATTTCAATTAGTATATAGACTCTAATATCATCATGTGAGATATTGCTAGACTCATATGTCTACGTAGTTTCTAAATATCAAATTTTAATGTACAATTATTATCCGTAATGAAAGTTATTAATGGTCAAACATGGTATGAGAAAGTTGACCAAAAAATAGGCCAAATACACTACGACGGAGGAAGTATAAGATAAGGTGGGAATATTTTAACACACACTCACGTTCAAATATGAAAACACTGCACGGTCCAATATCAGGCTCAACTAAATAGGTTTCCTAACATTATCTCAATTATAACCCAACTTGGGTTATGATACTATGCTAAATTTAAAGTATTTTGGTCTTCCATCTAAAAAATAATTGGTACTAAGTGGAGTAACTCAAGACTTTAGTTATATGTAAGTTGTTTATTTTTTAAGAAATTGATGTGAGAATATTTCAACATGGTCACTAGTCTTAGCGATAGCATTTTTTTCCAAAATAGACAATACAGGGGAAAAATTAGTTTTGAAAATGAAATTTGGAAAGAATGATTTTGTTTTCAAAATTGAAACCGTGGGTTTGATAAATCATTGCATTTGAAATGAAATCTATCCATCTCATAGTGCAACGTTCAACAGAGGCATTCATTTTCCAAGGTACCACAACACCTCCCTTGCTCGTGCACTCAAACAATGGAGGAGAGCTCATAATATTATGGTCAAAATTGAAATGTTTTAGAAAGCAGTAGATTGCAGAGAAAAAGGTTGATTTTTGTGTGTTTGGAACTGCTCACAGACTTGCCATCTATAAACATTCAAAGCAACCACCATAACACAAAATATGGAACGTGGAAGCTATTATATCCTCTTCTTTAACTGATTAAAATTCAGGAAGCCCTTGGACTAAGTAGAAATCAGAATGTTGAACTAAGTAAAATCAGAAAAATCTTGGACTCAGTTAAAAAATTGTTTTACCATCTCAGAGTTAAAAACCATTTCACCGTGTCAAACCCGAGATAAAATGTAAGGAGGAAGAATATGGTTTTATTTAAGACCAATTCAAAGACGTTTTATTATTTGAGAAGTGTCATAATAATGTTGGACTTTCATACTAATCGCGATTAAAAAAGAGTAATGTAATCGTCCCGATCCGATCCGCCTCATCTCGTGCGTGATGGGTCTTCTTGTACTTTCTCATTTAAAATAATAGTGAAGTATTTCTCTACATAAGCTGGAATTCCTCCCTTTAACTTTCCTATATAGGATAAAGAGCAAAATGAAAACACAAGTTTGTGAATTAGGCTTTGGTTCGGAGGTAGTTCACACTCTCCATAACAAAGAGGTTCAGGGTTCATATCACGCCCTATCTAGAATTATGAATATTAGAGCATTTTTTTGTAGGGATAACCAAAGTGCTCTCACTGGGGTTTCCTAACCTACTGGTGGGCGATGACGATGAGATCGTGGTGGTTCCGACTCCGGTG
Source organism: Rubia peregrina (assembly GCA_032355705.1). Classification (NCBI taxonomy): domain Eukaryota; kingdom Viridiplantae; phylum Streptophyta; class Magnoliopsida; order Gentianales; family Rubiaceae; genus Rubia; species Rubia peregrina. The sequence goes on from JAULKK010291944.1 coordinate 9,254, forward strand.
GTGGTGGTTTATTGGTGATGCAACGTTTGGGTGTTCTCATTAGGACGTTCTTACCTATCCAAATAGATGAAGTTTCAACAACCACTTGACTTAATAGATTCAAGAGAAAAGTGTGTTTTAACCCTATGTTTTGGTCGAAAGTGCATGAATCACCCTGTAAAATCTGAAAGTGCATAAATAACCCTGGATTTCGTGGAGGTGACTATTTTACCCTTCTGGTGAAAAATTTTAAAAATAGAAAAATGGTAAAAGACAGTTTTACTCTCCCTTCTTTCTTACTTTTACCAATTTTCCCATTCTTTCTTTCCTGGATTTCTTCCTTTTCGCCAAGATTGCAGTTTCACCCATCCCTTTCTCCCGCCGCCTCTCTCCACCAAAAACCCTCTCCCCACCTCTTTCTTCCTTCTTTTTCCACTTCGGCTCTTTCTTACTTTCTAATCCAGAGTTTAAGATGAGTTTTTTCAGAATCATCAATTGGAATTTGTGAATAGCGAGTAGCTTGAAAGCGGCCTTCACTTTCTTTCCGGTGGACTTGTGAATCACGATTCCGGTACATTGTCCTCTTCAATTTTCCTCATCTCTTCCATGTGACCCCCCACTCAGGTGGTCGGGGCTGGGGTGGGGTGGAAGGGCTGGCTTCCAGGTGGGTGGTTAGGGTTTAGAGGGATATGGTGGTGTACGATGGTTGGTTAACGGGTGATTAGGGTTTAGACGTCGAACTTGAGTTTGTACTCTTTTTTACCGGTGTTGTGGGAAAAGTTGGTGGCGTAGGATGTTGTTTTTCTGATTGGTGTTAGTAGGGAAATGAGGTGGTGCGGGCTGGCGTTGGGCTGCTGTTTGGCATGATTTGAAGATGGTAGTAGCGGTGGCGCGGGGGCGGAGCTGGTGGCAGGTTTGGAGATGTTGAAGAAGAAGAAAAACCCTAGGGGTGTTTTGTCATTCAAATTTTTATTTTAAGAATAAGGGTATTTTTGTCTTTTCATAAATGGTCATTACCTGAGTTTGTTCATGCAATGCCGAAATAGTGCAATTTGGGTATAATTGCACTATTTTACCAAAAATTAGGGTTACTTTTACACTTTCAGATTTTACAAGGTCATTCTTGCACTTTCTCAATCGTATAGGGTCATTTTTGCACTTTTCCCTAGATTCAATGGTGGTGTTTTCTAATTTAGTCTTAGAGTAGGATGTTTATATGTAATTTTTTTACATGTATGTACTTTTGTTGTGAAAACACTAACTTTTGCACTAATTAATTAAGGAACTGATAAGGAACTTGATATAAAAATAAGATGGAGAGAATGGAGAATAAGATGAAGATAAAAGATAAGGATGAGATGAAGTAAGAAAGTGAGAATAAGAGGTGCAATTGTATTCATCCTCTTAGGGGTTTTTATAGGAGAATTTAAGGGATAATTACATAGTTTTCCCCTAAGGTAAATGAATAGTGAAATAATTAATTATCACAAATCTAGCTTATTCCTAATGAGCATTTCATTATTCATAACACTACCCCTGAAATGCTTATTACAATAATTACGTATTTATGCTAACTCATTAATAACCTTACTTGGAAAAACCCAGTGGGATAAAAACCACGTAAGGGAAAAAAAGTACAACCACGTATAGCTCTCCTCATGTTGACATTGGTGATTTCTTCATAAATTTCATAATTTTTGCATCCCGATGTCATGAACATGTTTCCTGAATATTGAAGTAGAAAGAGGCTTTGTGAAGAGATACGCTGAGTTCTCACAAGAACGAACATACTGAATGTTAATAACATTACTCTCTTCCAGCTCTTGAGTAAATGAAAAGAACTTCGAAGGGATATGCTTAGTTCTATCTCTTTTGATATATTCTTCCTTCATTTGATTAAAATATGAGGCATTATCTTCATAAAGTGTTATGGGATCATCATTTGATAGTAGACCACCTGTGGTTTTGATATGTCGAGTCATGGATCTCAACCACACACACTTTCGGCTTGCTTCATGTAATGCAATAACCTCAACAAGGTTTGATGATGCGGTGGTGAGTGTTTTCTTTTGGGAACGCCAAGAAATAGCCGTCTCTCCACAAGTGAACACATACCCAGTTTGAGATTTCCCTTTTATGTGAATCTGACTAGTAACCTACATATGCATAGTCAATCAAATCCGATTTCGTATTGTTGTGATAAAATAATCCCAGATCAATTGTTCCTTGAAGGTAACAAAACACATACTTGATTCTGTTTCAGTGTCTTTTAGTAGGAAATGAACTGAATCTCGCTAATAAATTAACAGCAAAAGCTATATCAGGCCGGGTACAATTAGCGAGATACATAAGAGCTCCAATTGCACTGAAATATGGTACTTTAAGACCAAGAATCTGTTCAGATTTCTCACATGGACGAAATGGATCCTTTTCCAAATTAAGGGATCTGACGACCATTGGGGTACTCAATGGATTTGATTTATCCATATTGAATCTCTTTAATATATATTTTTCGTGCAATTTGATTGATGCACAAGCATCCCACTTTGCAAGTGCCCAATCTGCAAACCGAAACAATATTTTGTTTCCCCAAGGTTTTTCATCTCGAACTCTTTCTTTAAGTAAGAGATTGCTTCCAGAATCTCTTCTTTAGTCCCAATGATATTCAAATCATCAACATAGACAACGATAATCACACATCCTGATGTTGTTTTCTTGATAAAAACGCAATGACAAAGAGGATTGTTAACATACCCTTTTTGTAACAATTATTCGCTTAGTTGGTTGTACCACATGCGTCTGGATTTCTTTAACCAATATAAACATCTTTGTAATTTGATTGAATATATTTCTCTGGGTTTTGAACTTAATACTTCATGCATTTTGAATCCTTTAGGGATCCTCATGTAAATTTCAGTATCAAGCGATCCGTACAAGTACGCGGTAACAACATTCATAAGGTGCATATTAAGTTTCTCATGAATTGCTAGGCTAATAAGGAATCTGAATGTAAATCCATCCATGACAGGGGAATATGTTTCCTCAAAATCAATTCCGGATCTTTGAGAAAAACCTTGTGCAACAAGTCGTGCCTTGTATCTAACAGTTTCATTTTTTCATTTATTTTTCACACAAATACTCATTTGTATCCAACGGCTCTCACATCTTCAGGCGTGAGTACTATAGGCCCAAAGACTTTGCGCTTGTTAAACGAGTCTAATTCAATTTCAATAGCCTTTTTCCATCCAGTCCAATCACACTCTGTAACCGACCGTGGTTCATGATCTCCATTATTTTTGCCCAAAACATCGCATGGAAAACTGTAAGAGAATGCATCATCGATTTTCTCATTTTGATTCCACCTTATACCTGCATTGGCATAATTAATTGAAATTTCTCAATTTTCCTCGTTTCGTATTTCTACAGGAATACGTTCCTCCATTTTTAGGTTATCTTGTTTCTCCAGTCCTTTTCTTTTCAAGGATTTTTATCTTTGGAACCGAGTGGTCTTCCACTCTTCAGGCGTGTTGTGATTTCAGGAGTGACTTTGTTTTCAATTTGCCCTTTCGGGACTTCAATTTGAGCAGGAGCATTCTCAGCTGGTATATTAGATTTAGTCACTCTCCTTGTGTCTGTAAATGCATCAGCAAGTTGATTTGCCATATCTTACAAATGCAAAATCCTCTGAGCTTTTCCATCACACTCTTTTACATAAGGACCAAGATGCAATAGTGTTGGTACAAACCATGTGATTTCCCTTTCTAGCTGTTTTCTTTCTCCACCTGATGCTGGAAAATTTTCTTCATCAAAATGACAATCAGCAAAACGAGCTGTGCAACTATTCCCAGTTTGGGATTCAAGGTATATAATAATAAATGGGATTTCAAAGCTTTTTGAGGTGGTGCAATGGGAACAAAAAAAAAGCAACCAAAAATCCTTAGATGAGATATATTTTGTTCTTGGCCTGATGCAAGCTGTAGTGGGGAGTATTTATGATATGCAATTGGCCTGATGCGAATCAATGCTGCAACATGTAATATTG
>JAULKK010291954.1:0-12977 GCA_032355705.1 Rubia peregrina
TTTTCAACACTACCAAATGACACCCGAACCCGAACGCACCCGATCAAGACCCGATACCCGAAGACAAAACAATTTTCTGAATTATACCGAACCGATTGGGTCTCACCCGTACCCGACCGAAGAGACCTGTTTGCCAGGTCTAGTTTGAAGTATGTTAATGATGAAGGCATTGAAGCGCACACATCTCCTCATGTGTGCCCAAAACCTACTTATGGTTCTTGAGGCCATAGCGAATATTCATTGTTGGTCGACGATGATGATGAAGTAGTAAAAAATGTAGGTAATATAGAATTGTGATCATGCTCGTGTTAATACAATGCTCAAATTAAAATTTACAGTGATTATTTCATGAGATTAGATTGAATTGTATTTTTAAAGACAGCCTTGATTTAAATTTGGAATGATATTGTTTTTGTAAACCGATAGCAAAACTAAAACATGACGCTTTGAAGTTCCTACTCCCTCTATCCCTTTGCTAGTTTTCATTTAGAATTTTTTGAAAGTGATAAACATACTTATTCCATAATAAAATGCATTCATACCCCACAGTTTCTTGGTTAGTGTACATATATCCCCAGGTTTTCAAAAGTTCACATATACCCCTAGATTAGCTGTGACATAAAAACTCATACCCCTCCTGTCTGACTCCGACATTGACCTATTATTTTCCGGTGTTGGCCAATATTAAAATTATCAAAATAAACCCCACTTCATTTTTAAAAGTTAAGGTCCATTTTACCCTCCACTGAAGTGGGCCTTCCTCAACATCGATATAAAAATGCCTTGTCAAAATTTTGGGTTAAAAACAGTGTGATCTGGACTAGGATTAAAAGCTTTTCATCCGCGACTTGGTCAGGTGAGATTTAGTTCCTGTTTCCAACTGCAATTCCAGCGAATTTTTCTCGTCTGATTTGGATTATTCGAACGGATACAAGATATGGGGCGAAAATCAAAATTGGTTTCTAATTTTTGGGTTTTTAGGGGAAAAACAATCATTTCCTTTGAATCCGATAATGACCAAAGTTGACCAATTTTCTAGATGTCACCAGTGGTACAAATGCACTTTCAAAAAACTGGAGGGTATATGTACAAAAAAAAGAAACTGAGGGTTATAAATGCACATTTTTTTCAAAATATTAACAATATTAGAAATGGAACGACATCCTACATTGCATACAAAAATCTGGAAAGAATCGTCTCAGTACTCAGTTAATTGATTTCTAGGTAATCCTCACGCACATGTTTGACACATTCCACTGTGTATAGCATTACGTAATAGCCGCATTCCCATGTCTTTGCTTGTTTCTTGTACTAATAAATAAAATTTAAATTAGTAAAAATGTATCATAATAAGTGATGAATAAATAGTATTTCGTAACATGAAAATATAATCACACTTTGATTTGTATTAGGTCCAATCCCTCATTACCACTATTTCACACTTTGATTTGTATTAGGTCCAATCCCTCATTACCATTATTTCACACTCTGATTTGTATTAGGTCAAATCCCTCATTATCATTATTTCACACTTTGATTTGTATTAGGTCAAATCCCTCATTACCTTTATTCTCCGGACCATTAATAGAGTCACCAAATTTTTTAACAAATGACTCGGATGGTTGGAAGTGAGGATGATCCATCCAGTAAACGCGCTTCTTGTCTGGGATGATAAATATTAATATACAATGGTCTCTGCAACATATATTTAAAATATTTAAAATACAATGCACTAATGGATTAACTGAAATGACATTAGTGTGTATCAATCACCTTTTAATATACAGTGAAACAAATTAATTATTATCCATTTGTCCTAGACTTTTGCGGATGTAGTAGACCCTCTCTTGAACAGTACACCCAAGTTCTTGAGTAAACACCGGACACAAATACACTATCTGAACCTTGTCATTTTGGTTAGCAAAATAATACATATACCTTCCAAATGAAATCAGATACATCAATTAGGAAAATATCAGGGATTGTCAAAAATTTGAACGAAGAGAATTGATATATGACTTACAATAGGTGTAGGGAAATTATCTTTTGGTTCACTTGGTCACACATCCAATAGGTCTTCAAAGCCAGTCCATGATGTAATGATTTCTCGCTTTTGACCAATTTCCCGAGAATAAGTATGTCTAGTTCTGTTGGTATTTGGCCATGAAATCATACAAGATCCTCACGAAATGTGGCGACTCCTTAATAACATGTGCTCAGGTGATAGGAGGTTTTGTATTTTTTGTCCCTTCAAAGATCTTTTTAGATTTTGTAATTGGTATCTCCTTCAAACTACTATCTTTAAGCGGGTCCACATAAATGAGGCGACAAGGCCATAGAAAAAACATTTCCCGAGCGGATCCCACTTCCTTTAAGTGGTCATCCAGAACTGGTAATAGGGCTTTGAGCACCTTGGGTTCTCCATTGAAACTCTACAAATGTCATCACCAATTGGAACAGAATGATAATGTTGCATCGACTTGTGCAGAATTTTGTCGGCAACATGTAGTGGCCTACCCTTTTCACCTTGATCAATGTATAGCTCACACAAATGCGATGTCTAGATTATGAGGGAGAACATACATATGTAATATAAATCTGTAGCCAAATTCTTATCAATGAAATAATTTAAATTAACCAACCTTGTTTTTGGACGACATGATGGCTTTGAAAATGTTATAATCTTCATTTGTTGGGAGATCAAGAATGGGTTTTCGGTTCATCTTACCTTCTCTAGGAGAGTGTTTTAATCCTCTAGACGGTGGCATCCAACTGGGTGTCAAATCATCCAAATTCTTAGGTAGCGGGAGCCCAGTGTGCTCGATCAACCTTCAAATCAATACTTTTTGTTGCTCTATCCGCTTGTCTCTAACGAGGGCTTCCTTTTTAACACATGGAATCTCAATGGTTTGGCCCAATCATAGGGTCTCACTATCCAAAATGCCTATCTTTGTGACAAAAATTATCCCACTCCGCAGGCAAGACTCAGGTGGTCAGGTTTACTTGTAGCCTCACGAAGGATGTTGTTCTTACCCGATGGAATGAATAGATTTTCCAATTGGTCTTGCTTTAACTTTTCCTAAGAAAAAATTATAGTTCCATGAACAATAATTGAAGAAGAAAATAAACCCAATACAGTCTTACCACTCGTTCCGCGACTTCAATTACCGGTGCTTTATCGTATCCACCCTTTTTGTTTTTCCAGATCTTCAAGAAGAGATCACACATATCGATCTCATCCACATCAATTAGTGTGACTGATGGCCTTGCCTGACATCTCTTTGAAAATGTTCTTTCACTAATTCGAGGGCCTCTAATGCATATCCACCCGGCACTTCCGATGGGATGTTTTGTTTTTCAATGCATTACTTCATTTTTCCTCCCTTGTACCCTATGTTACGATGTCATAAGCATGTAAAAACTAAAGTTGTAATATTAAGGGACTAATAATGAATAGTTTAAATTACTGGCTTTTTCCTCATTATCCAAGGTTCTTCTTTTATGAATTTCCCAACTTTACGATTGAATATGTGTATAAGTAAACCATGGATGATCACCCTTTGCAATAGAGAATATGTAATCTCTAGGAAAGGTGTACTTGTGTTCTCTCCAACTCTATAACATCATGGCCATTGCTTTCTTCTTCAAATCATCAGCCTCTATAAAAATTAGTTCCAATCATGATCAAATACATATACTTCAATTAAATAAAACATTAGAAGAACTTGAAAATGGTAGAAGCATAATTTAATTAAGAAATGCTAGTAGGTACCTTGCACTTCGTCCAAATGACGTCTTTATATTCTTTAATGACCTCGTGCCAATTATTATAATTGATGTCTACCCTTGTCCTACCAACTTTTCCTACCCAACTCGACCACTTAGCATGCTCATCGGACAATCAATTTTCCAATTGGTTGAATATTAACAAAGTCATTCTACGTTCTGAAGTCCTACAATGTGTTCTAGAAATCACAACCTCCTCTATTTCCGTGACATTAATCTACCTATGGACAATCATTATATTCCACTTGAAAATTACTAGAACACAATAGATGACATTTCATACAAACAAAATAAAATAAAAGGATCACAATATCATACATCATCTACATACATCATAGGAACAACAATCAAATAAAACAATGAAATTGAAACCCCCACCCCCCAAACACAAGACTTTAATATTTACCTTTTGAACAATAGTTCGGGATTAGATGTTTAAATGATCGAAGTAGACCATATTCTTCAACATGTAAAAACCCTAAGCAAAACCCAAGCTCTTTGGTGTTTATTCTTTAGAGAAATATGTTATGTAGATGATGAAATCTAGGGTTTTGGTTGGTATACATAGTAAGTAAAAATTCAGGAGATATTTTTGAAGAATTTTGTGGAAGAAGGTTTGGGGAGGGTTTTTGGGGGAGAAAATGGGGTGGGTGGGGGGGGGGGGACTCGCGCTTAAAACAAATGGGTATTAATTACTCACTTGAAAACCGCCTTTAATGCTCTTTTTCTTCTAAAGCCCGTAAACAAGTTACAAACTCTGAATCACTATCGGCGAACAAGTTCAGATAGAAAAACTTCAGCATTTCTTCGATAAATAGAACATAATAGGTTCCGAACTTGAAACATATTCTTGGTGTATATATATATAATCAAAGGGGTTTTCCTACCCCGTCATGAACCCTAATTCCTCAAATCCATTTTTTCCAAAATTTCAAACTCTTATTCTCAAGTCAATCCACTCCACACTCAACATGCTCTTGGGTCCTAGGTATCGCATCTCCAAAGCGGGAGGTAGAGCGGGCAATGCATCGGCCCGTATTCATCGACCACTTCGAGAGATCGAAGCGTCAACACAATTCTTAATGGAAGTTCCAAACAAGGGTATGTCGACTACCATCATAGAAAATGCATGAGCCCAAAGGTTAATTGGTGCAACAGATGTTGAGACACTAGCCCTAGGAAAGTTGATTAAGAAATTTGAGCCCTCCGATTTTGATAAGTTGTTATTTTTAGATGAGTATGTCCACTGTGATGAGGTCCTACAATTGTATGCTAATTTAGGACAGGGTAGTAACAATAAGGAGCAAACAATGGTAAATGGTGTCACAATACCCGTCATCAAGTACTCTATTAATGATGCACTAGGTTACTCGTACACAGACCCTAGTAAATTGAGGCATGTTGTTAATAATGGACCCATTGAAATTTTCCATCAACCAGATTGGCCCAGGGTTACGAATGTAACCCCGTTGTGCTTGGTTGTTATGGCTAAGAAGTATTTTGGTAGGTCAGGTTCGGCACCAAGGAAAGCTGCGAGCTATGATGTGGGGGTATTGTATGTTGAGGATAGGTTAGTGTATGAGTGGATTTATCAAAATGTCTTTCCTTCGGGTGGCCATACATGTGAGCCTATAATTGGGAACCTCATGATATTCTACTATGTGATGGAGGGTGTAAAGATTAACCTAGGATATAAATTTTAATGTATATGTAGAAGGTCGTGGTGGGTAAGAAGAAAGATCTTCTGCATGGTTGTTTGATCCCGGCGTTAATAAAGAAGTTCAAGGTTTTTCCTATAGATAAGCCTTTGCATTTGGAGTACTATGGTGAGCTTGGTTTGACCATAGACATTTGGTCTTGGACGAAGTCAATAGATATGTCAAACGTACAATACACAGGTCATCCACTAGGGCAGCGAAGAGAGAGAGGGATGTCGCGATGGGGAGGGAAGAGGCATCTTCATCTCGTGGGCAGTGAAAGAATTTAAATTATAAGAATTAGTATTTTAGTTCATTTACTTTCTACAATCTGTATTTCATAACTTGTGTTTGTATTTTGTCAGTAGCCTAGGTTCGTAGATGACTACCTTCAAAAGGTACATGCCATGCCTTTGAAAGTAAGTTAGGATCACTAATGCAGAGCTAGCAGTGGCCGAAGCTAGGCACGACAAATTCATCGAATCCACCGGCCTCAACATTGTGCTTAGTGACGACGAGGGTTGCCAAACTTTAAGCCCGAATATTTGGAGGATGCTACGACCGAGGTTGAAGAAGCTGGAGATGGAGATGCGGATCCTGAGAAGACCGACTCCAAAATTTAAGAAATGTTTATTGAAGATCCCTAGAGATGATATCTAGATGAAGTTAGGATGAGGGTTTGGCAATTTTTGAATAGTTTTTTGTGTTTTCTTTTGGAAGTTTTGAGCATTTTTTGTGTTTGGCAAGTTTTGAACAATTCAAGATATGTTGTGTTTTTGATAATTATTTCCCATTTTTTAAGATGATCATGATAAGTAATTTCTATTTAAGATTTTTTCAATTTAAAAACTTTATATCTCACCCATTTTGTTCTGTTATTGGCATGACAAGTCTGGACATTCCTTCAATCGCAATGGATGTTCTTCATAAGATAACCAAAGTTAACGAAGAAGTTCTGACGGGGGAATTCTTTCAGTACTTTATAATTATATTCCCCCGAATAAGTTCATAATCCATAAACATTTATTGATGAGTTAACCAACTAGTCTGAAGTAGGCACGTTATGAGCTTGGAACTAAGGTTCCAAGCTCTTATATCATTTCTGGACTGAACGTAATCTGTATAACCCAAGAATCTTTTTAAATGGTTTGTTATTTAATTCGTATCAAAATTGGTTACGAGCTTGGAAGGTTACCCTGCAGAAATTGGAAACGCCAATTTTCTTGGTTACGAGCTCAGAACTTCAGTTTTGAGCTCTGATGTAATTTCAGGACTGAACCAGGTCCGCATTAGGAAAGGATTTTTTAATCAATTTTTTTACTTACAATTATGAGCTCGTAACATTTTTTTGTCCTAAATACAAAACCAGGAAATTATCCTTTACAAACTCGAAACTATTTCTTTTCCAAAAAAAGAAACCAGAAAATTATCAGTTACAGTTCGGAACCATGGTTTTGAGCTCTGATGTATTTTTAGGACTGAACCTGCCTATACGATGCTTAGAATTCAGTTTTTTTTGGATATTTTCCTTAAAAGCATGAATATTGGCTCCAACTCGTAACAAATAATCGAGAAAGTTTTATAATTGTATCTGATTATAGTTCCAAGTTAGAAACTATATTTCGTCTCTTCATAAAACTATGCACGAGTGAGTTTGAACTCGGAACAGGTTCGACTATCTATAGAAAAAAAACCAAATTGAGTTCATTCTAAAAACTCTAAACCCATTTCCGACTGTGGAACTCCAAGTCCCACACAAATTCAAATTCTCACCCACGCGGGAAACAAGATTGATGTCGTCTTCAAATCCTAATGCACCGGTTTGAGGGCGTCGGTCTAAATCGATGAGAGGAAGCCAACCAAGGAACCCGGGCTACGAAGTAAATTTTGTTTCTTTCAAAGCCCAAACTAGGTTCAATGCTTCAAGGGATACCGGAAAATTGTTGGATAGTAACATAATAGATCTAAACGTGTATCGTAGCATAGGGATAGCTGACCCCGCTCTCAAATTTGAAGCTCAAAAGGTTCTTAAACTTATTACTTAAACGAACCCTCTTACTTCTATGAGGTATGCCAATTTTATGTCAATTTGCATGAGGTAAATGGTTCTGGTAGTTATTGGACTAGGATGAACGGGTATAATGTTGAGAAGGCCCTTGTATTATCAACAAAATGATTGATTGCCCCTATAAGGGACCGGGATATGTTTACCCCCAAGTGGAAGATAGGCCTTCAGATGACATTTATCATAGGTAGGAATGGCCACTGATTGATGAATATCCTAGTATTGACCCAATTGTGTGTAGTGTGAAATACTTTCAACACAACCCTCGTGATCTTGGTATACCAAAATCCTTTTACCTTAAAACTCACCATTGACCAACATAATGTGTACGAGATAATAGCTCGGTCCATAGTAAGTCACATCACTGAGCCCAAGTACTCGACTCTTATGATGTTCTACTATGTGGTTGAGGGGGCCAAAATTAATCCGGGGCCACAATTTTTAAGCACATGATGTGGGTAGAAATGTCAAAGAGAGTAATCAAGAATCTGCCTAATGGAAACTTGATTACGTTGATTGTACGAGGTGTGGATAGGTTGGATTTTCATGGCAAGGAAAAAACATACATGTACTTTGACAAACTATACTTATGAAGAATAAGTGGATATTATATGAGAACAAGTGGTGTCACCGAACACTTGATGCGGCCAAGCCTCACAAGAGAGAAAGGGTTGAAGAAGGTATATTTATTGTTTTTAAGATATATTTATGGTAAATTTTTATTAATTGTTATTTGTAAAATATAATTCTAGAGGAGTTTGGCCCAAAATTTATCAAGAGCATGAAGAATTGCTACAAATGGGTTCGCGAAGATGTGGGCCAAATGAGGGAGCGTATATGGAAGCTACAAAAGAATCAACGTGCATACAAGAGAGCCTTTAAAGAGTCAATGACCCCCTGCCTCAAACGATGCTCTTCTGTGTGACATATGTTAGGCCTTGATTAGGAGATGATTGGAACTTTTCTTCTCTCTTTTTTTGGTTATGATTGTACTAAACTAATTGAATTTTTATGACTCTTAAATTTCTACAATGTTAGACTAAATTTGCACAAAGTTTATTGTTATCTTATTCAGTGGTTGTTTTGCATTTTTAAAACACGTGAAGTCGATAGAGTGAATTATATTACCCTAAAAGGGTTTATGGTATAGACTTTCAAAGTAAATAAAACACAAGGGATTCAAGCACTATGGACTCAGAACTAGCTCTAACCAAATGGTCATTTTCTCAAAATACTAATATTTGCTACTACCATCATGTCCTAGATTTCTTTTTCTTTTTAAGCAACTTCTTCTTGACTTTCCTTCTCCTTTTGGTCATCTTCCCCTGGGCATCAACCCATATTACCACATCATGGTCCGACCATCCGAAATGCACCTATACGCTCGCATCATCTTCTTCAAGCACTATATCGTCGTCAATTGAACCGCTTACAACATTTGGCCCAAAACTGATGAAATCTTCAAAATCATTTTCACCAACAAAAGCCCTTTTACCCTCAACTACAATCTCCCTATTAGGTTCAACCAGGTCTTTCACATAGAACACTTGATGAGCTTATGCCTCCATTATGAATGGTTCTTCACTCCAAGCCAACTGTCTCCAGTCAACTAAAGTGAATCCCAAGTTCTCCATTCCTTGACAACCATTAACATCCATTAATTCACACTTAAATATGGGAAATCACATTTTCACATAATCAAGCTCTCATATTTCAACTATGGTTCCGAAGTAACACATATGCGCATGAACTAGATTGTTGTTGCCTGACCTAGCAACATGTAATGCCTCCAAAAAAGAGAAAATCCACTATTTTGGGAAACACCCTTATAATCCACTAATTTTGTGAAAACCATGAAACCATTGATGTCGTACCCTCCATATGAAGGACCGTACCAAGAAGTCTATGTGTCAGCCACCTAACCGTTTCAGGGTGCCTACCACTCCCTACGCGATCGCAAAGCCACGATGCAAATGTTCTAGTGTGTTTGTTCTTGAACCTGAGCTTCATTAAATGTAGGATGTGCCCAGCGTATCTCATTCATGTGAATCTTGATATATGGAACATCGTCATCGTGGTTCCAAAGTACGTACAAATGGGCAGCATATAAATCCTCCGCGCTAGGGCTTAGCAGTTTTCCATGTCGAACCCCTTGTCCATCCAATCGCCCCTTAGAATTCTGAAGCCCTACCGAATTGACCTCCTTCAAATATTCGGTACAAAAAATCAATTACCTCATCTGCCCATACCATTGCATAATACTTGCATCAGTTCTATATAAGTTCTTCATGTAATGTTTGAAGATTTTCATACTCCTTTTGTCGCAGCATAAGCTGCAATTGTACTACATTTAGTCAAAGTTGACTAATTTAAACTATAAATTTATTGATGCATAAATAAAGATATATTATCATGTGGCATAGTGCTAGATTCGTCTTAATGTCTATTTTTATAATACTATTTTTTATAATTTTTAATGAGAAAGCCTCAGGAAAGGCGATCTTTCCATTAGGTTATGGACAATCAACAATGAATTTTACCTTAAATGTCTTTTTTATATAAATTTTAAAATAAATTTTAAACAAGTAATAATATGTATTTTAATGTAACAATTAAAAATAAAAATATAAGAAAATTTAAAAATTTAAATTTAGTATGTACTTTAACAAATGCATTGTATAAGGTAAAAAAATAAATGGCCTGTACATAAGCTGTCAGGAGACCCACTCATTTTTAATTGTAAATAGTTAAAGATATTAATGGTCAAACCTTTTTTGAGTCAACTGTCTAAAGTCAAAGTGTGCAACTACTCCCGGGACAGAGAGAGTATAATGTTCAAAAGGATACATCCATCTCAAAAATACGGCCCCACATAGCTTGATCTCCCGGACCAAATGAATTATCAAATGGACCATAATGTCAAAAAATGAGGGCGGGAAGTATATCTCCATTCAGAATAGTACTTCAACGGTCATGGTTTGCAACCAGTCAAGCTTTACAACAATAATCTGTTTGGAACAAAAAGACTTGAATAACAAACAAAGATTTGTAATGCACAATATTACATGGGAAAGGAGAGACGACCTTATTGCAATGGAATTCAACGTCTGCATCAAATTGTGATATTCATGTGATTTAAGGCCGACTAACATTAACTTATTCACCGATACACACGAACTTATGTTAGATGATTAAGCCCTTGGCACCTTCAAACTACTTAGGGTCTTACAAAATGATTTCTTCTCTGCATTAGACATGAAGAAACATGCGGGGGGAGATAACACATATCACCATCAGTAACAAAACCTAGACTCTCTTTAATACCCATCTCAACCATGTCAAGTCGAGCCTTCAACCCATCTTTTGTTTTCCCAGGGTTATTTAACAGTGTACCAACCAAGAATCACACACATTTTTTGCGATATGTATTAAATCAAGACAATGGCTGACATCCAAATCCTTTCAGTAAGGGAGTTGTAAAAAATAGAACATTTCTTCGAACTTCCATCGACGGAAGATTTCTGCTTCCCCTTCCCAAAATCATTTTGCAATTCCTTAACTCTTTCAAAAACCTGGTCACCAATTAGTTGTAAGGGTGGTGAACGTAACTCGATCTCTTCATTGAACCACTACTTCACAGAACGCCACAGGTGCCCCTGAGGAAGAAACCGTTTGTGCCCTTGGTAAACTGTTTTACATCTGTGCTTAAGTTGACAAAATGAGGTTTCCCTTTCACACACAGGAAACGCCTAGTGCCTCTTCACCGAATATCCAGAAAAATTTCCATAAGCGAGAAAATCATTTGTAGTGCAGAACATTAGGGCCATCATAAATCTGGATCCCATCCTTGAACAACATCACCAAATCATCTATAAGGGGAGTATATCATTACCAGGTTGCTTGGGGCCAAAATCATCATAGATAATAACACATACTTTCGTTTCATTGTCAACCACGAGGGAATATTGTAGATTGCCAACATTACAAGCTAGGAACTATGTACGTTGTTCATATTACCCAATGGAATCATTCCATCAGTCGATAGACCAAATCTCAAATGTCGAGCATCTGATCCAAGCTCACGGTAAAGGTTATTAAGCTTCTTCCACTGCTCACCGTCCAACGTACAACTGATCACATCTTCCTCAGGTTTAGTTCTATCTGCATGCCAAAGCAATAACTTAGCATCCTCTTTGCAAGAAAACAACTTTTTCAAACTTGGAATAACCGGAAGATACCATAAAACTTTAGCAGGGGTCTTCTTCTTCGAGATGAAACCAAATTTTGCACCCATATCAATTTCTCCCCGCTTCAACTTGTATCAAGACTCACCACATACACGGCAATTTTCTCCATCCGCATCATTTTTCCCTCTGTACAACATAAAATTATTCGGACAAGCATGAATTTTTTTCCCAATTCCAATCCCATTGGATAGAGAATCCTTTTCGCGGCATACAATCTATCGGGCATAAGAGTACAATTTGGAAGAAATTCCCTTAGCAATTCAAGTTTCTCGGTTATTCCTTTGTCGGTCCACCCATATTTTGCCTTCAAATTCATTATCCTTAAGATAGCGCTCAAAACAAAATGTTTGAACCCATAATACAATATCGTCTTCTTGTCATTGATCAATGCTTCTAGGACCTCGGATTTACCATGAAATTCTCTAGCTTCATCCTCCACGATCTCATAAAATCCACCGTCTCTATCTAAAACAACCACTTCTTTAGTTTTAACATCTTCACCAATATATGTGACAACCTCCCCGTTCCATAGCCAATGAGTATAACTAGTTTGAAAACCTCTTATTTAAAGATGTTCACGTAACTTCGTTCTCCCCATATATGCATCATTCTTACAATCCTTACACGAGCAACGTGCCTACACCTCACCGTTCTTTGAGGCGTGTTCAAAATCCAACACAACAAATGATTCTACCGAGGGAATATATATAATCGCATGAGTTCTAAAGGTCGCTACCGATGAGTTCAATTATATCCATGAAATGTGCATACGTACATACCTACAAAGGAGTGTGGTTTTAAACCTATTAGGTCACTTAACACATTTCCATTAAAAAACAAGCATAAACCCTAATTGGTATCTAATGATTATGTTTGCACTTTTTCATTAAATAGTTATAGGTATATTGGTGGTACATTGGCATTTTCAATAGTTGAGAGGGCACCTTCATAATGTCATATTATTTGTGGACCGATATATCACGCTCTGTAATTTACTTACTTATGCCCTGTATTTGTACTTAATATGTATTTTGATTTAAATTTAAAACCTTAATTTAATAAAATAAAAAATGAATAAAGTTAGTGGCCAGAATTTTTCAGAACCTCCGCCAAATTTTACAGAACTGCCACCTCTGTGGCCCCCGCTCCTGGCAGCGATCCCCGCCCCTCCCATGCTCCCGG
>JAULKK010291963.1:0-13273 GCA_032355705.1 Rubia peregrina
GATAGTGTTATTTTATACTCATTCCGTGAGTATTGACATATTTATTTTCTTACAGTTTTTAATGATACCGTAAATATTCCTAGTTACATACAATAATTTTGAATAAAAAATTAAAATTTTAAAAGTAGATGTTTAGATGAATTTAACAATATCTCACGTAATACTTTTATTAATTCACTGTACTTTTACCTTAAATATTATAATTTTTATAAAATTTAAATATTGTATTTTAAAAGATAAAACAAGTAATAATATGTATTTAAATATGAAATATAAAAAATATTTTAAATTTAATACGTAATTTAATAAATGCATTGTACAAGATAAAAAATAAGTGGTGTGTTCATAAACGTATGGATAAGTCGTTTGTTAGGAGACCCATTTTTAAATTTTAAATGTATTAATTTATATCTAGGGTAAAAACTTTCAAATTTGATTTGAAAAAAATTAAACATGCAAAACTTGTGGGACGGAGGGAGTAAATTAATTAATTAAATATTTCCTCTGTACCAGGATATTTGACACGTTAATTTTTAACTCTCCTTTTTCATTATGTTTGACACCATAATTTTAAGTGTTGATTTTTTGCAAGTTGAAAAGTGTATATAGAATTGAGTGAATGGAGTAAAAACACCAACGAGTGATTGGAATTGATTCACTTTTTGCCAAAAAAGGAAAGGTGATAATTTTTTAAAAACATATATTCCCTCCGTTTCACTAACAATGACATATCATTTTGGGTGTAGTAATTTAGGAGATGGTAAATGAGTGGATGAAACTGAATTGAAAGAAGAGAAAGTAAAATGAGCAGATGTAAAAACCTTAAACTTGTCATAAGTAGCATGTGTCATTGTTAAAGAAACATCCAATTTTGGCAACTGTGCCATTGTTAGTGAATCAGAGGGAGTATAAATAGTAAGTGTGTCAAGCTTAAGAAAACATAGAGAGTAATTGGATTTATAGTATGGTGAATGAATTAATGAAAGTGAGTTTAGCAGAAAAAAGGTATAACGAAATTGAAGTAATTTCAGCAAAAAGAGACTGTCAAAAAATAAGGGAGCCATTCCCACCGTCATTCATCCTCCAAATATCCAAATCCCAATAAAAACTGACCTTTTCAACTAAAGTTTCAATCACTCTCCTGTATAGGGGTGACAAATGGATGGATTCTTTGAATATGTGTTGGTTAATATGGGTAATAAAAAATACAGATATAATTTCAATCAATTTTATGACGGGTCAAGAATGAGTCAGGTTCAACCAGTGGGTCGAAAAACATTCAACCCATTGGTAAAAAATAGGTTAACTCGCGGGTTTCAACCCACAAATAACCCTACATTGTGTGTTTATATCTCACATCATATGGGTAAAATCCGCGGTCAACCCACATACCCAACTCATTTTTCAATTATTCATTTATTCATTTAACTCGTTACTCATTTTACTCACACTCCATCCGGTTCACTAATATTGACTCACTTGCTTTTGACACTTGAATTTAAAAAATGTAGAATTAGTGGTGGAGAATGTATTGAAAGAGTAAAAAGTAAAATTAATATGTGAAAACAATTTAGTATTTGTCAAAAAAATGAAGGGGAAGATGTTACAAAATTATTCCAAAAACAAAACCAATATTAATAAATCGGAGATAGTACTCATTTAAAATTAAAAATAAACATATTTGCTCAACCCATAAATTACGGGTCTATTTTGCTATCCCTCCGTGACTCCACCTCCCAAGTCCCAACTCCCAACTCCATAGCTCTCTCTCTCAACAACTTCGCCTTCCTTCGCAAATTATTTAGAAGTTTTATTTTGCTTACTAGCGACATAGATTTAAAATTTGAAGGCCTTAAACCTGTTAGCCGTTATAGGACCCACGGGCCATTCAGTAAATCTGAGTGCATTCATATGGCATCAAATTTCATGGGCCAAGTCGGAATATTGGATATTGTTGTCGTTTTTCCGTTGGCCATGAGCATCATTTTTTGGGCAATATAAAGACTTGGGTGAGACGGTCTCACCTAATTTTATGGTGAGACGGGGGTTTAACTATAATTATTTAAAGATAAGAATGATATGATGTACTTTTTGTAATTTGTGAAACTTTAGTTTGTACCTTGTCTCACCGTAAGTTATGGTGAGACGGTCTCATATGAGTCTTTATCTTTGGGCAAAGTATTGCGAAAAACTGTCTTTGCATAAACTTATGAAAAAATATTATTTAATTAGAATAATAAAAGTTAGAATATCTTAGTTGTAATATTAAAAATTTATTATGCAACATGTAGTAGTTATAAAGTTTATAACCTGATT
Source organism: Rubia peregrina (assembly GCA_032355705.1). Classification (NCBI taxonomy): domain Eukaryota; kingdom Viridiplantae; phylum Streptophyta; class Magnoliopsida; order Gentianales; family Rubiaceae; genus Rubia; species Rubia peregrina. Next base: position 2,317 of record JAULKK010291963.1, read on the forward strand.
CATGTAACCTGAAAAATGTATCTTCGTTTCTTCTCATTTACACTTTAACCTTGGTCTTTCCATGACTTATGAAAATACCGTCTTTCTAGAGACATACTCTTTTTCTACGAGAATGTCGCAATTTGTCACAAAAAAGTTGTCTGCTAACCATTATTTTTAAATCAAAAATAACATTTTCATCGATCATAACCGGGTTCTTGTTATATGGAACTCACGACTTTACTTAGAATCACGAATTTTAAAGGAGCGAATATTCTGATAGGAGGTCTGTTCATAAACTTATAGACATGACAGTGATGACACATATTTTTTACCTTATACTCCATAAACTTATGAATTGTCTATAAGTTTAGGAAATACGTAGTATATCATTTCGTAAAACTTTCTCATTTTAAAATTACAAAAAACAATTTTTTAAAATTACAAAAAACAATTTTTTAAAATTATAATTGTAGGCCAGTATAGAAAAAGGTCAAATGCAACATTGTAAAGCTAGCAGACCAAATGACAAAGGTGGCCAGCCCAGCAAGACCAATTTATTAGCAAACCCAAAATTCGGGAGCTGGATACAATTTTATTAGGGATATATACTATTATTTTTATTAGGGATATTAAAAAAAAGGATATATACTATTATAACCCTACATATTTGGCATAAGTGCCAATATAACTCTCGGATAATTTTAAGTGCAAAAATAACCCTACCTAGTTGATGTAAGTGTCAATACAACACTCAGACCCCATTTTCGCCGGACCGCTGCATGTCGCCGGATTTTTGCTGGATTTCGACCGGGCCACCGCCGGGCCGGCGGTGGTCCGACGGAAATGGGCTCTAAGGGTTATATTGACACTTACATCAATTAGGTATGATTATTTTTGCACTTAAAATTATCTGAGAATTATATTAACACTTATGTCAAGTAGGTAGGGTTATAAAAACACTTTTCTCATTTTATTACTGCCAACAAAGAATATCAGGGGGAGTATTGAATATAATTTAAACTTAAAGTTCAGTTCCATAATTTATGAAACTTTTTAAAAAGTCTTAATCCATTTAAAACAATTATTTAATTTTTTAGTAAGTGAAAATACACTAATACCCTACAACTTTGATATCCGTCAATATTGACGCTCACTTTGACATGGATGGTAAAAGTCACGATAGTTTCAAAAGTTTAATGACGGTTTTTAATTGAATGATAAAAATGAATTTTACTCAATTACTTAACCTTAACCTAAAGTGACAATATAACCATGTAAAATCATAAAGTGTTAAATTAACCTTAACTTTATGATGAATTGTGTCAATATAACCATACGACCACATTTTGGCATTAACTTATCTATTTGATAGTTGACTAGATAAAAAATAATAAAAATACCCTTACTCCTAGAATCTAAATTATTTCCCCCATTTCACACCTCCTTAAAAATGAAAACATAAAAAACTGAGAAACACAACGTTTCTTCCTAACTCTCCCTCTTGCCCTCCGCAACCACCCCACTGCCGTCTAGCCTCCACCCACCTCCGGTCACCACCCCACCCCACCTCGTCACCACCCCACCTAATTTCCATCAGCACCACCTCCAACACCGCACCACCTCCACCGCCAACACTGCCACTTTCTACACTTCCACTTCCTCCCATACGTTGCAACTAGCACCACCAACGCCCCTCCACCCACACCGCCCCCTTACCCTCTCCAATACATCCACAACCACCTCCAATTACTCCACCCGCACCGCATCACTTAACATAATTACATAACGCATCACTTAACATAATTACATGCGCCTCTCATCGCTATAGATTCGAGCAGCACCACCACTGGAATCCGACAAATTCAGAGATGTCGGAACTCTAAGTTTATTCTCCGGTACAGCCGGTGGCCTCTGGCTTAAGAGTGGCGAGATTGGGATCGAGCGGTGGTACCCAGTAGGTGGAAGATAAGATTTGGTTGAGGAGGTCATCAACGGAGGGAGGGAAGAGCAAAGGCGGAAAAGTGAGGAAATCTGAAGCAGAAGCCCAAGAACAGAATGTATGGCATATTGTCCCTTTTTCCTTTTTTATCCAAGGGTAAAATAGTCATTTTATTACATTCCAACCAAAATTCTCATTGACAATCGACGTCAACGACGTTTAGGATTAGATTGACACATATCTCTAAAAGATAAAATTATTTTGACATTTTTTCGTTTTACAAAATTAGGTTGGCACTTTCAGTAAAAAAAAGTAGGGTTATTTTAACACTTTACTCCTATAACTATATGTGATGAATATACAGTCCATTTCATAACTAATTTTTCAACAAGCGAGAAGAAATGATTTGAGTATAACCTAAACTGAAAGTGAAGCATGTAAGATTGTCTTGGATCTAACAGTCATTTGAGACTATTAAGGCAGGTTGTGGAATCTTTCATTAGGGAAAGAAGAAGGGGCTGAAGCACTGGAGATATTGTATGCTTTAGGGGCAGAGGAAAGCAGGACTCTTATATCTTTTCTATCCGACTTGTTCGGACATATGACTCTTGCAGAAGATCAAAGATGAGCGGGTCTCTTGATAGGCGGCTTGTTCATAAAGTTATAGATATGTCACATATTTTTTAAATAACACATTCCCTCGTCCCAGCTAGACTTGCAAATGATTTTTTTCCACGGTGTTTAAGAAACATATTTAACCGTGAATATGTTTAACTACATATAATATCGGCAAATAAAAGTTGATATTTAGAAACTACTTATTACGACAAATCCAACAATATCACATACGATAGTATTATTATTTATATATCTATTCAAATATGTGATCAAAGTTTGAGAGTGTTGACTGTCAAATAGTAAGTGTGCAGCTTAAGTTAGGACAGACATGTACTAAATTTAGAAAATAATTTTTTATATTATATTTTTATATTTTCACATCAAATACTTATTATTAATTTGTTTTAACTTTTAAAATACAATATTTAAATTTTATAAATAAATTACAATATTTAAGGTAAAAATCACCGAGGATTGTCCATAAGTTTATGGGAAAATAGACTTCATGAGACTTTCTCACTACTAATTTAAATTTCTAATATCAAATTTTAAAGTAATATGAATATAAATTTTTACAAGAGAACATATTCTCACGTCCAACCCAATCTATTTTTAAAAAAAAAACTTACATAAGAAAGATCTTCTTATAATTGCTTAGCTGAGATAAGAATTCCGACCCTTATAAATTGGCTTCAAAGTGAACCAAGAAAGCCTTAAAAGTTGAAACAATAGCTGAACATTATTACATTTGACTATTTTTAACACATGTTTTAATTTTCTTAATCTTCTGCATAAAATCACATACTCCCTCCCTCCGTTCATTAATATTTGACATACTTTTTAACCTGTTTTCTGAAGGCATGTTTGACCATTAATAACTTTTGATGCGTATGTTAATATCATGTAAAATTATAATGTTTGTAAAGTACATGTTACGTATAATCCAACGACACCTTACATGATAATATTACTACTTACAACGTGACTTGAGAAAGTTGACTGAAAAGTGTGTCAAACTTAGCTAAACGGATGGAGTAATTATATTTCTACCGAAGTTAGAACCCACAAATCTTGATTAATGGTTGCTGGTCCGGACTAATTATCGAACCGGCGGTGGGTGTTGGAGTTATAAATACGCATCCGTCCACGTTAGAATTAAACTCGATTAAGCAAAATGAACCACCATAACGCCCACTCCTCACTTTATTCAAAGCTCAAAACTCCAAAAAGTACCCTACTATAGTGGAAAAAAAAGGTTTCAAGCGTTTTTCCTTTAAAAAAAATGTCTTTATAACCCTACCTACTTGACATAAGTGTCAATATATCCCTCCAATAATTTTAAGTGCAAAAATAACCCTATCTAATTGATGTAAGTGCTAATATAACCCTTAGACCCCCCATTTCCGGCGGTGGTCCGGCCGAAATCCGGCGACATGCGGCGGTCCGGCGAAAATGGGGTATGGGAGTTATATTGGCACTTACATCAACTAGGTAGGGTTATTTTTGCACTTAAAATTATCTGAGGATTATATTGACACTTATGTCAAGTATGTAGGGTTATAATGGTATATATCCCTAAAAAAGAGTTGTGTACATGTCATGGTTTAAATAGTAAATTAGAAAAAAATTAAGATAAAATTTTTGGGTTACATTAATCGAATCACAAACTTATAACTACTGCATGTTTCATAACATTTTTTAATAATCTCGTCTTTCCGTATAGACGATTTTCCCCAAAACTGTCATATCAAAATGCAGTGAAATTTCAAATTCCGTGTATCTTATTTAAATTGAGGTCGTGTTATTTTCTTTCACATTTAAAGTAAATTAATTGTAAAATACTAATAATTTTAATTAAATTAAATTAAATTAAATTAAATTAAATTAATTGAAATAAACTGAACTTACCACATGAAAAGGCAAACATAAACCCCAAATCAATTCAATTTCGGCAAGTATGGATGCGACCCTTATGATGTACATATTTGATATTACCACCAGAAGGTCCAAAACACAATTCAATGCTACTCATAAGTCATAACGTTTCTTTCTGTATTTTAAAAGTCAACTACACACGTTGGGATATACTCCAACATTATAACCCTACCTAATATAACACTCAGATAATTTTAAGTGCAGATATAAGTCTACCTTGTTATGTAAGTGCCAATATAACCCTCAGATCCCATTTCCACCGGACCACCGCGCGGACCGCTACCGGACCACCTCTGGCTGCCGGATTTTGTCAGGGCCACGGTGGTCCGGCGGTGGTCCGGCGGAAATTGGGTCTAAGGGTTATATTGACACTTACATCAACTAGGTAGGTTATATCTGCACTTAAAATTATCTGAGGGTTATATTGACACTTATGTCAAGTAGACAGGGTCATAAAAGCACTTTTCTCACACACGTTTTATGACTAATTTTACATAGTGCTAATATACTGGAAAATTATTTAAAGTTTTTAAATAACAGTAAGTTAATATATTTTTTGAACTTTCATTAAACAAAATTGCAATTTAACGATTAATTAAATTAAAATTAAACAAGATCTATTTTCATTTGATAAATAGAGAATAAGTCAAATGCTAGTAACATTGAATTTTATTTACGCATTGAATTTATTTTCAATAGCAATACATGTGGAGAGGTTTTATTGACCAATCAAAACATGTGAACAAAAGGTGTTGTTATACCACGCCATGTATTTTACTTACTTACGCCCTAATATGTATATATGTGTATAAAATAAATTTTAATTAAAAAGCAAAACAAAAATCAAAATTTAAATTTTATATTATCAAAATAAAATTTAAAACTTAAATTATAAATTCAACCCCTACCGGATGCCACCACCGTTTCCGCCTTGCCGCTGCCACCATTTTCACGGGCGCCACCACCACATCGCCCTAACCGCCCGCCCCCTCTTCTCACCGCCCGCTCCCCTCGTTTTACTGGCAAGAACCTGATCGGTGAAGAACGGCGAGAACGGCGAAACGCGAGAACCCGATCGGCGAGAACTGTGAAACGTGAGCCAGGGATTGAGGCGTGAGCGGGGCGGCGCAAGCGGTGGGAGGAATAAGAAGCGTGAACCTCACGCGACGCGTGCATCTCGCGCGTGCTCAAATTTCCCGCATGTGCACTGTACGCGCGACATTGCGAGGAAGACAACCGGAGGCGGGGCATCGCGGGGGAAGACAACCGCCTAATGGACAACTGGGAGCTATGCTGGGCGGGCCGGGGAAGGGGAATACCGCGGGGGAAGAGGATGCTCGGTGGACCGGCAGGATGGCAGGGAAGATTGGTGGGGTAGCGGGGAAGATCGGCAGTCGGCGGGTGACAGTCGGTGGTTCTAAAATTTTCGGCGGGTGGCAGTCGGCGGTGACTAAACCCTAGGACAACTTCATTTTTCATTTTATTAAATTTAATTTTAAAATTAAAATTAAAATACATATTATATTAAATACATATAAATACATTGCGTGATATAACAATCCACGCAAAAAATTGCCAACGTGTTGTCAATTGTCACTAACTATAGTAAGTCGTACGTAGGTGTACTAGTAGCATTATCAATTATGTAAAACCCAAATTGTCAATTGCTATCCATAGTGTCATAGCTCACCAAGAAATAATTAAATAACACTAAATTTTACCTGCCCAAACTTCATTTTACTATTAATTCCCCTATCCATCTGTAGTCTTCACATTTAAGTCTATAATAATTGTGATTATAATCATGTGGAAGATTAGTCACTCAAAGTTAGTCACCATGACAATTGGTGGGATAGTATATTTTAATATTTGTTTTGTTGAATGATAGTCGACCATCAATTTGATCGGTTAATCGTTTACCTTTTGCTCTATAACTCATTCTCACGTGTTAGAATGTTTTTTTCTCCCATTTTATGGTCTCTATAAACTTATGTGCTTGGTTTTACATGAGATTATGAAGAAGGTTAATTAAAGATGATAAAATAGAGATTTTTTTATCGATTGTTTTAACTTATGGAGTTTTCTTATTCAAACATCAACTATGATCAAAACCAGGGGATATAGTTGATTTTATGCTTGATATTAATTAATAATTCTCAAATAAAAAATTACAGATCCAAATTATTTAACAATTTAGTTTAGTCATAAGACGCGTCTTCAAAACACCCCTTTAAAATTTATTTCAAACCCTCCTTTTCAAGGGCAAAGAAGGAGACAACGATGGTAATATTACTCTGAAAACTCAAAAAAATGGTCTCACAATTGATATTTTCTTCGTCAACATAATTTGTTTTTACATTAGACAAGGATGGTAATATTACTCTAGCTCATCTCTTGAAAGACGGTCTTTCCATAAGTCATGAAAAGACTAAGGTTTAAAGTGTAAATTAGAAGAAATGAAGATAAAATTTTCGGGTTGCATGAATTGGGTTATAAACTTTATAACTACTACATGTTGTATAATAAAAAATTTATATTGCAACTAAAACCTTTTACCTTTTAGTATTTTAATTAAAGACCGTATTTCCATAAGGCTATGGAAAGACCGTATTTCCCACGATTTTATCTTTTTTTACTGAGACCTTCAAATATTTCATAGCAGAGTAATACACATGTAAAACAATGTGCACATTGTCAAAATAACGTATATGAAAAAGTTATTGTAGACAAATAAAACACTAAAAAACAGCCAAACATAAACTATGGCAGTCAACAAGCTAGTTAAAACCCAAAAAAAATTATTTGGGGGAATTAGGTGAGGGACCAGTCAAATACTGACATGTGGCAAGTAAGTGAGGTCATAATTTAATTCTATGGTTTTTACTATTTTTTATTCACTCACTTGTCACATGTCAGTATTTAACTGGTCACTCACCTCCCCACATACAATTTCCCCACATAAAAAATTCTCTAAGTTAAAACAAGCTTTATTAGCTTAAGATTAGTTAATACAAAACCATCTAAACCTCTATTATTAAGTTTTAACCAAAGATCTGCAATATGGTTCTCATGAGAACTTGACTTACACTTTCTTTGTTCCAGTGGAACATTCTTTCAAGGAAAATTTAAAAACTATTCAAAATAAGTTGATTGAATAATGAGACATCGAGAACATCCAAACTATTCAAAATAAATGAATAAGAGACATCGAGAATGACGATATAAAAATAAAATGATTGAATAATTAAGTTGAATAACCAAACTACAACACAATAAAGTTGTAGCGGTTCCATCATAACCTCGACCTCGTGAAAAGAATCATCAATCCATGAAAGAACTTGCACGAGGTAGAACAAGTTGCACGAGCTGTAAATAATTTTTTTAACGATGTGTATCGCTTACAACTTGTACTACATGTCACAAGTTCGAGCTCTTTTAGCTAATATTTTCTTTTGAACTCCAGTGAAATGCGCTGCTTGAATCGAAGACATCTCGTTAGTATCTAAAGTCGTGATTTTAGCATTCTCACTCTGAATTTGGATTGCAATCTCTTTTACTTTCAAATGAACTTGTTTTTGTTCGGTGGCAAGTAGCAACTGAAATTATTCATTCATTTTATGCTTATTTTCTAGTCGATTTACCTTCAACTCTAACTTTTAGAGGTTGCCTCAATCTCCCTATTTTACTCTTTTATTTTTCTTTCTTTATCACTTCATTTGCAACTTTTCTTCCTATGGGCCTTTCTACACTTGTAGATTCTTGAATTTCTATACCTTCATCTTCCAGATTGAATGAATTCACAATCTTACTCGATGGCTTGAGGTTCCTTTTTGTACCTATTATTCTACTTTCATCCATCCATTTTTGTTGAAATTTATATATAAACCAACAATGATTAAGCAAAAATGCATGGTTCATCTCTGCCTTGAACTTTTGTTTTATCTCTGCAACCTATAATACAGATGAAAATACAAACAATTAAAAAAGTAACAAAGCCAAATCATTACAAAATTTCATCTTGAGGACACCTTGTCATGTTCCGTGCAACCTCCTCCATAAATGTTTAATATCAGCATAATGCCCACAAAACTTCCTTATTTACTCATTTTATTCAAATAGTTTGTTAATAATTTTTCACTCCATTCATTGGACCAATGTCTTGTTTTCTTCAAAGTACTTGGCCATTTTTTTCTTAAAATGTGTAACCTTTTGATATTGTTCTTTCACTGCATCTAAGCTAATATAAGCTATGCTGATATAAGAAGTTTATTTCTTCAGGTGTGTTGTTGTGGGCAATCCACTACAACATGGTTTCTCCGTTCATCATTATAATCGTACGTATCTTGCTGAAAGTCGAAACTTAGAGGTTCGTCATTAAGGTCGGTAAAAATCAATTCTCCATTCAGAAAACTAGTATAACTCATTTGAGACTCGTTCATCTAATTTTTTTATAAAGTAAAATAAATGTATTAGGCTTATAGAAATATAAGAAGAAAGAATAACAAAACAGTGATAATAGAAAGAAACTCTCTCCCGAACCTAGAAAAATACAGACACGGAGCAATGCAATTTGATGAGCAATGAGAATCAGTCATATATTTAACCCAAGATGTTAATCACAAACTGCAATTCTTAAATCGTCTTTAGGAGTATTAATCCAAGATGTTAATGAGAATATGTCAATTATATTTTTGGGTCAAGTTGTGAGACACCGTTACCACCGACTTTAGGGTATTATCATCTTTACTGAATGAAACGTGATTTACCTTGTCATCTCGTTTTACTGTAATGGAAGCCCTATATCAAAATCACACTTTCGAATTTATCCTAAAGATGGCAGTATTTAATGACTGAATTAAACAGAATTGCACAGAACATGATCCAATGATTTCTCTCTTTAAAAACAAAAGGCTGGTAGATTTGTGAACCCATTAAATAAGTAAAAGTATATAGGGGTCTCCCTACTTTTTTTAGGTGTCGTGTGAAAGATTTTGATTGAAAATTCAATATTATGTAAGCAATCAAAATTGATGGTCGGTGGTACAGTTGCATGTAGAACCTCAATATAATGTGTTCCTAAATAAGACCTAAAATTTTAATATTTGAAAAGTTTCCCTCAATTTAACATGTCCATAAATAAAGTTTAAAATATTTATAAAATTTTCATCGTGGTCATTCATTAGCGCGTGTTTATAAGTTTTTATCTTTTATCAAATATATTTTAATGATAGAATATTTTTTTATAATTTATCAATTCTTCTATAATTAATAACATATATGCTAAATTAATAAATTATATTTTGGATATATATATATATAACTTAATTAATTGAATATAAAATTTGAATTTGAGCAATTGAAAGCTTGAATCTGTTCAAAATTAGCTTCAAACTTATAATTATATAAATATAAAATACATTAAATTATAATTATTGAACTATTATAAGCATTATTTATAAACTATATTAGATTTTTATACGGTCGGACACTTCTAACCGGAGTCGTTGAAAATGGTCTTTATCGCCTCAGCCCACCACCTCAGTCGCTCAAAGCTCTCATTGTTGCTCTCCTTGGCGCACACACTGGCTTACAAACCTGGCATGAGCGTCTTGGTCATCCTCACGAGTCTTCTCTTCGTTGTTTAGTTAGTCGTATTCATCTTCCTGTGTTGATGGAGATACTGAGACGACTAACAACATAAATGAAGTTGAATAAGTGTCATGCTAAGTGGTCTAGTTTCATTGAATCTTTTCCTTATGTGTTGCGATACAAGAAGGGTAAAGAGAATGTTGTGGATGATGCTTTGAGTCGTAGGCATGTATTGATTACACGCATTGAATGTGTTTTATATGGACTGTCTTTCCCGCGAGATCTTTATGCCAGTGATCCTGATTTTTCATCTGTCTATGCTGCATGCGAGAAAGGTTCATTTGATAAATATTTTCGGCAAGATGGATTTCTTTTCCTGAATAATAGGTTATGTGTTTCTCGATGTTCTATACATGAATTACTTGTTAGAGAAGCTCATTCAGGTGGTTTAATGAGACATTTGGGTGCATTAAAAACTTATAGTTCGTTGAAGGAGCATTTTTTTTGGCCAAAAATGCCTCTACATGTTGATAGGATTTGTAAGAATTGTATTGATTGTTTGAAGGCTAAGTCTAAAACTAAGGCTCATGGATTGTATACTCCTTTACCTATTCCTACACATCCCTGGGTTGATATTTCTATGGACTTTGTACTCGGTTACAAAAATCCCAAGCAGGTAATGATTCTATCCTTGTGGTTGTTGATCGCTTCTTGAAGATGGCACATTTTATACCTTGTAGGAAGACTGATGATGCGAAACATGTCACAGATTTATTTTTCAAAGAGATAGTCCGTCTCCATGGTATTCCTACGTCTATTGTTTCTAATAGGGATGTAAAATTTTTGTCCTACTTTTGGAATACATTGTGGCGCAAGCTAGGGACAAAGTTGCTA
>JAULKK010291969.1:0-13272 GCA_032355705.1 Rubia peregrina
TGGTTTGATATGTAAGCCACTTCACAAGTTATTACAAAAGAGACGGTTTTAAGTGGACTGATGAGGCTTCTAAGGCTATGAAAAAACTAAAGGAAGTGATGACAACAGCCCCCAGTTTTGAGGATGCTTGATTTTAGTAAACCTTTTAAAATTGAGACCGATGTTTGTGAGATCAGGATGGGTGCTGTTTTGATGCAAGAACAGAAACCTATTCCTTACATTAGTCGAGCCTTTTGTAAAAAAAAATAGAGGACTATCCAAATACGAGAAAGAGTTGTTAGCATTGGTTCTTGCCATTGACAAGTGAAGACACTATCTAACCGGTAACCATTTTATTATAAAAACTGATCACAGAAGTTTGAGATATCTCCTGGATCAGAAGTTGAATAATGCACTTCAGCATAAATGGATAACCAAATTACTTGGTTTAAGTTTTGAGATACAGTATAAAACTGGGAAGTCTAATGCAGCAGCAGACGCTCTCTTCAGAAATACTTTGTTGGTAGAAAATGGTGATGAACAACAGCAAAATTTCAATTTGGGAAAGATGTTCAACTTAATGACTGTGGGACTTAATTTTCTTCTAAAAAGGATATAGGGAGCCCTGGTTCTCAACAGTGTAAAAAGATGCAGTGCAAGGATTTTGAAATGGAATCAATACAGTTTTATCAGAACCAGAAATTTGAATCAGAGTTGGACAAAAGGCACATTATTATTTCACAAAATCAAGAAGTTGAGTATGATGACACTGCTCAGGGTATGGATACTCTCCCAATAGGTTCACAAGTTAATTTGGAAGATGGAAAAGAATTTTGTGGTGGATTTAAAGGTGATATGCATGATGAGAAGTTGAGTCAGGAATTAGTACTTGGCAATCAAGAACCTAAAAAAATGAACAATAGAGTTAGTACTACATCTGAGTCTTTGTGGCTTAATCAAATAGAAACAAGCTATTTGGGTGATCAATTTGCACATGAAAGAATTACTGAAACCATTTTAAACACATCAGCTACAAGAAACACATCAGCTATAGGAGAATATTCTTATGTGAGGGGTATTTTTAAAAAAAGGAAGTAGAATTGTGGTGGGATCTTCAGGAGAGGTTAGGACTGGGATATTTAAAGTTATGCATTCTTCCCCTATCGGTGGACACTCTGGACTATCCGCTACTATCAAGAGGGTTCAATCTTCTTCTTTTTTTGCCTCAGATGATGGCAAACAAATTATAGACTACATTAAGTCTTGTGAAGCTTGTCAAAGGAATAAAGTAGAACGCTGTCAGTACCCAGGATATTTACAGCCTTTGCCTATTCCTAATAAGCCCTGGTCTCAAATTACCATGGATTTTATAGAGAAACTTCCAAAGTCTGGGAATTTTTGATATGATATTAGTTGTTGTGGGCAGATTTACAAAGTATGCTCCTTTTTTGGCTATCTCTTATCCATTCACGGCAGCACAAATTGCTCAGATCTTCCATTCAGAGGTGTGTAAGCTCCATAGGGCCCCTGAAACAATTACTTCAGACTGGGACAAAGTTTTCACAAGTCACTTTTGGCAGGAGTTAATGACGTTGATGGGAATTAAGTTGCAATATAGCTCAGTTTATCACCCGGAAACAGATAGGCAAACCGAGGGAGTTAACCGGGCTTTGGAAGGATACTTGAGGTGTTTTTGTTGTGAAAAACCTAATACCTGGAAGGATTGGCTTAGCTCTGCCCAGTGGTGGTACGATACCACTCACCATCATAGTATTAATATAATCCCTCATGAAGCTTTATATGGTGTGAAGCCACTGGCTATTCCTTTAGGTTCTTTCAGACATGCTTTATTTTCCGCGGCTGCTGAAGTGGTATTGCAAAGAGAGAAATTTAATCACTTGCTTAAAAAACACCTGCAAAAGGCTCAAAGTAGGATGAAACAATTTGCCGATGCCAAGAGGACTGAAAGAGTATTGAATGTGGAAGATTTGGTTTATCTCAAGTTACATAAACATAGACAACATTCAGCTGCTCAAAGGCAGAATATGAAGCTGGCTCCAAGGTTTTATGGTCCTTTTAAGGTGTTACAAAGAATTGGAGATGTTTCTTACAAGTTGGAGCTGCCATTGGGTAGCAGAATTCACCCCATTTTCACGTATCGTTGCTTAAAAAGTATCACAGCCCCTTTCCAGTTTAAAGTACTCAAATTCCTGAAGAAGACTTAGATTAATTACTTATTTTAGAGCCATTAAGGGTACTACAAAGAAGAATTGTGCAAAAGGAGAATCAGCAGGCCATACAATGGCTTATTGAGTGGAAACATCTCCCTAAAGAAGAATCATCTTGGGAGGATTAAGATACGATTGTTCATCAATTTTCACATTTCAAGTGGCTTGCGGATAAACTGAATGTGAGAGGAATGGGTTTTCATGACAAGATGGTTAAAATAGTCTTTTGTCTTGGAAGAAATTAATCAACAGAAGGAGATTGGTTCCAACATTTGAGATAAAAAAAGGGAGTTGCGTATAGTTGCTGAGAAGAAGCAGTTGCAACTTCCATTAACTGATTCCCACCTTATGTTTGTTAGGGAGAGGATAAAAGATTAAGTTAGGAGAAGGTATTAGCATTATTGTGATCACTTTTGTAAAACAAAGTCTGAATTTGCAGTATCATTCTTTCTCTTTAAACTCTTAGCTACTGTTGTAAATTTGGGTATTGTTTTCAGTTCATGACAACCCATTGGGTCGGGTATGGATATAAAAAATTTAGACCCATTGGGTTTGGGTTCGGGTATTGGTCTAGATTTTTAGATATGGATCCGGGTTCGGGTCTAAAATACTAAGACCCAGACCCAACCCAGACTCAACAGTATACCCATATAAACATAACTATATATAATTTTATCAATTTTTAATTACTTTCATATTCTCTTTGTATTTTTATTTCAAATCCAACAAATAATATGTATATTATATTTTGTTATCTTGAAAAATAATTCTAATACATATTGAACTTCAATTATTTGCATATAATATAATATATATTTTTATTTAGTGATGAAAAAGTAGAATAACAGACCCATTTTGGACCCAAGACCCGTTTAAACCCATCGGGTCTGGGTACAGGTCTAAAATTTTCAGAACCTACATGTACGGGTCATATCTAACTAAATTTTCTTAGGATTGGGTTTGGGTTTTATTAGACCCGACCCAAACCCGACCCATGATCATCCCTACCCATGTCGGATGGCACAATTGTTTTTATTTTATTTTTTATTCTAATGGATTCATAGGTTAGACTTTCAACATTTCAGACACTATAAGTTTTTTATCCGATCTTATATGCATTTCAATTTAGTTTTGTTCGATTCAGGTCAGATTAGTGGAGATTTAATTCGTTGGAATTTAATTTTATTTAGTCATATTATTAATATTTTTCAACACTCTTATTTTAGTTCAGCTCAATTCATTTCAATTCCGTTTAATTCATATCAACTCAGATAAATTCCAGATTATAGAGCCTAAATGTAATTGAAGAAGTCTCAAGGAATGTTGATTATCCACAAGCTTATGGATTGGATAGGCAACTTATTTTTTTACATTAAAAATTGTAATTTTAAATTTTATAAGTTAAAAAATAATAATATATATTTTAAATTTGAATATAACATATATATTCACTCCGTCCCACTCTAAATTGCTATTTATTTTTGAGAGTCAAATTTTGTAAATTTTGACCCTAAATATAAAATTAATATATAAATAATAAATATATCATGTGAGATATTATTAGATTTGTCTTAAAATCTATTTTCTAAATATCAATTTTTTATGCGGAATTATTATATGCAACTAGAGATATTTACGATCAAACATGATTATTGAAAACTGTGAAAAAGTAAATAAGTAATTTAGAGTGGGATGGAGGGAGTATTTAATATAAGACGAAGTCTTGTCGAGACCGTCTCACAGTGAGACCAATGATTAATGTGCAACATTATGAAGTTTAATTAGAGATGATGTTCCAAATATAATTTAGAAATGAATACCGGTGCTAGATACACGTGCCTATCTAGAAAAAATGTCTGAATTTAATATTTTTCAACACCGATTTTGCATGAATGAGATATACCTGTGATAATACATGTACGTATGACCGGAATAGTAATTTTTCCAGTTACAATTGCGGTGAAAAAATTTCTAGCACTTATACCGGTGCTAGGATTGCATTTGATTTAAAATTTTAAAAATTACTTTGAAGCAACCCCATGCAGCTGCGTTATAATTGTATAGGCACCAATATGTTGACGAATGGCACTGGTAGTCATACCAATGCTCGATGCATAGAAAAATCCCAACATTTACAAGTTAGGATAGGAAAAAAAGTTTTGGAAAATAGGTTTTCAGTATGAGTTACTCTAGAACATGCACTAGAGTTATCCAATTTTTTACAAAAAATATATTTAATTTAATATTTTTATATTTAGACAAGAATAACGAAAATTATGTACTTTGGAGCAATGGATAATGAGGTAACATAATTTTTGGTCACATTGTAATTTACCAAAACTGTAGAAGTAATCAATGTTGACTTTCGAGACCCTTATGGTCACCCATACATACCCAAATTTCAAAGTTGCAATAGTATATTATTGAATTTCATTTTGGTGTTTCAATTTCATGATTCGACAACTCCAACTTTCTTGGAGGAACCTAAGTGCAAAAAGTAAAATTTTTACTTGTAATTCCGAATTGAAATCCGCTCAAAAGTGATGCTACCCTATACACCCCCATTGTATTTTCCGAGTACGTAACAAAATATTTTTCAACAGTTGAGCATAAGAACATATCTGTGATCATTTTCGATTTCCCTTACTTACTTCTAAGTAATCAACTTTATATTACTCTTAAACATATATTAGCGCTTTCCAACATTTCACCCAAAATTTTTATTTATTTAATATTTCTATATTTAGGCAAGAATAATAAAATAATGTATTTTGGAGCAACGGATAATGGGGTAATACAATTTTGGACCACAATGTAAATTTTCAAGATTGTGTAGAAGTATTCAATGTTGACTTTCAAGATCCTTATGTTCACTCATACATGCCCAAATTTCCATGTTGCAATCTTACATTTTTTAATTGTATTTTGGTATCACCAATTTCATGATTCGATAATTTCAACTTTCTTGGAGGTACCTAAGTTCAAAAGACAACTTTACTCGTAATTCCAAAATGAAATCCGCTCGAACGTGATGATACCCTATACACCCCATTGTATTTTTCAAGTCCGTAACAAAATATTTATCAACTATTAGGTACAATAAAATATCTGTAATCCTTTTCGATTTCCCTTTCTAGTAATCAGCTTTAAATTACTCTAAAACATGTACTAGCGCTTTCAGCCATTTCACCAAAAAAGTATTTGTTTTCTATTTCTATATTTATGCAAGAATAACAAAAATTATGTATTTTGAAGAGAATGATAATGTCATAACATTTTTTTGGGCCATAGCGCAATTTTCTATAAATATGTTAGAGGCGCTTTGTGCCTACTATCTTAGTTGAATAGTAGTGTTGAGTATACATTTAATTAAATTCAATTTTTAAAATATTTTAGTGCATTTTTGTGTTGTAATAAATATTGTGATTCTAATTTTTTAAATAAAAAACTAGTGGAGTTCCGACGCACGCTGCACGATATTATTAATTAAAAATTAGGATTACTTCATGTACTTTTTGTGTCTTACATTTAAATTGAAAATAAAATATTTTATTTACAATTTCGAAGTGTAGTCATCTATGAAACACTATATGAGTAATGAAGTTAATAATTAGTTTAGTTAGAAATCGTTACATATTAAATATAATAAAATGATTATTTTTATAATATTGCATTCAAATTATTTAAAAATAATTATTTAAATGTTGAGCTCAGTTTAAAGGTTATCATAATTATATATATCTAACTGAATAATATTAAATATTCTTGTTAGTCTCAATAATGATAAAATACCCCATCTAACAGTTACTCGTTCTATAACAAGAATTTGTGATAATTTATTAAATATTATTTTTACAATACTTTTCAAACTGATTTTTGAAATTAATGTTTATTCGACTCTCTATAATTACTAATTCAAAATCATAATTTTAATTAGACACCTCTGTTTATTTGACTATTATTCATTAGATTAATAAATTTAGTCATGTGAAATTTTAATTTAACCTTGTGTATTCAGATTTGTTATGATTTGACTTTACGTAATAGTAATCATATCTGTAAACTCGTAATATATAAAAGTCCCACTTTATTCTAATACTCCGTCTATTTCTCTATTTGTAGTACCATAGGTTTTGATGCTTAGATTTAAGAGAAGAAAATGAGTGGATGAAATTGAATCTAGAAAGTAAAAGGTAGAATAAGTGAAAAAAAATTGAAGTAATGTTTCCAAAAGTGGGAAGTGTGCCATTTAAAAAATACCTCAATTAGGTAAATGTGTCACTAATAGAGAAACCGAGGGTGTAAGTATGTCTAAAGGATTTATTAGTTTGACTCATAACCAAGTTCACTTGGTTCCAATTAAATGTTAATTGAATTTTTATAATTGCATCCATTTTGGGTTGATTACACGTAGGGTTATATAGTTGATTTATCGGGTTGAATTGGGTTCAGGTTGGATCGGGTTCGGGTTGAGCTCAGCTTCGTGTTCAGGTCAGGTTCGGGTCCTCTGTATTGGATCATATTCGAGTTTTGGGTTAAATTTGGCTGTGTCAGGTTCGGGTACATGTCAATATTTCTCGGGTTAAAATTAGGTTTTGGGTTGAGTGCAGTCGTGTTAGGTTAGGTTTGGGTAAATATTTCTCAAATCAGGTCAGATTTTGGGTTGATTCGATTGTGTCGGTACGGATTAGGTTCAAGGTTTGGGTCAGAGATTGACAGCTCTACCGACAGTGATAAGTCTCACTGGCATGATCCCAGTGAGACTTCCACAAAATCTTTCTATTAGCCCTTGCATACTAGTTAATAATCATATACTATATTATTAACTCTGGACCTTGTATTTCAACTTTAGTGAAATTGATGGTTGAACTTTTCTTACCTTCTAAATTCTAAGAAAAATCTGGAATGCGTTATTTCGTCCGATTTTGGTGAGGTGGAATTTATCTTCCAAATTAACAATGCTCATAGTCAAGGTAGTAATGAAATACTAATAAGAACGAGGGAAGAATACCCCGGTGACATTGATGCATAAGTCGTAACAACATGACTGTGAAAATGTGATTTAGATTATTGGCTATATCTAATGATGTGGCAGTCCGACCAAGTGAGATAGCAGTTATTCACCCTGAAAAATGTCTCCTCCGATAGAATAGATTTGGGAAGTAACTCCGGGGAAAACACTCCAACAATCAAGTCAGTCTTTCCTTTCGAGAATTAGAATTTCTCAGTTTAGATATACTTATCTCAGCCAGTATTGCTCACCTTGTATTTATAGGTGATTATCATCGTGGCCCGCTTTACTATGGTCAAAGGTTGTGAGTCATATCGTGGCTGAATCTTTATCACTGTAATCTTGACTTATGGCTAAGTGTTGATCGGGCTCCGCCTTTATTGGTTTGTGGTTGACATGGACATTGGGCCGAATCATTATGCATTCCCTGTTTGTTTAGTCACGACCGAGTATACACCATCCAATTTTGCATATTTTCTCCCCCACCATCTAGGAGGGACCTAATTGTGAAAAAAGAAAAGTTCACCGGTTGTTTTGAAATCAATTCTGATCGAACTGGATGTTAATGATGTTCATTGAAATTTACAATATCAATTCCTAATGTCTAAGTAATTGTTTACCAATTTTAACGACATTTAAGGTTGTTTTGGTCAGAAGTGGTCCCTGTTTATTTTCTACTGGGCTGAATTGTTTAGGCCCAACATATCCATGACCGTCATCGACAGTATGTCAGTCAAATTTTGCAAAGAACAACTTACATGCGATGTCAATTTCATAATTGGTCTGACAAGGCCTAAGAAAGTGGGCTTAAATGGCTGGGCCCAAACTCAGTTCAACCAACCATGCGTTACCTTCGGTAGCTTATGCGACTTGTAGGCAATGCCACATATGGGGCGGAATACACAAGGCTCGTAACGACCATATATAAGGAACCCACCTCATAATCTACGTTAAAAATTCAAATTTCCCTCAAATTCCAATAGTCATCCTGTCTATCCTCTCAAAAGGTATGGTTTCTACATGTGGTTAGTTTACATTTTTTTTAAAACTACTATTGATTTTTTTTATATGTATAATGTGTTTGAATTTGTAATTTGCTCCATGTAAGGATGTGTCTATGGATTAGGGTTCTTTGATTATGTTATGTGGTGTTAGAATATCGACTAGGTTTATGGCAAAAAATTGGTTTAGGTCCTCGTAGTCTCCCTATTTTCTGCCGTTGTAAGAGCTACTCCTTTCCATGAAGACGACATCTCCTGTCAATCGTTCCTCTTTTAGTTTGAGTGACAAGTGTGTAACGTCGCTTATTATGTTGCATATTACGTCGCACTTGTATCAGCTAACCATTTGGTTTAACTGATCCGTGTGCGACATCGGTTGCTCATAAAGATTCAGCATATGACGTCGCCTACAAATCGGTTAACCATTAGGTTATACTGATCTGTAAGAAACTTCGCTTATTCATAGTTTCAGCAGTTTACATAGTATATGACGTCGCACGCGGGTCGGCTACTCATTCGGTTTTACCGACCTATGTGAGACTTCACTCAGACATATCTTATTCTTATAGTAGTTGATTACCTTGGACTTGATTTTTAACAAATAATTCAAAAATGAATTTCGGGAATTATGCCAAGCAGTGCTAGTTCGCACCGATCCTCCATTGTGGTGAGTGCTTTAATTTTCACATTTAAATTTCATTTTCTAGCTTGTAATACCAATATTAAAATTTAATTTAAGAAAATTTCCTTCATTAACAGATCCATAGTGATTGGGACTATGAACTTCTGCAACGTCCTCAAACTACATTTGGCAACATCGTTGCTCATTTCATCCACACCCTGACACGGACAAACTTCAGGGACATTTCAATCCTGGTAAATAATCCCTGTCACATATTTTTAATTTTTTTGAAAATGTTTTTCTTTACTTTACTTTCATATTAACTGAACATGTTATTTTTGTTTAAAATCCAATACGTCCCTAGCTAGATTGTAAAGGTCCTACCGCCATACAAATTGCTTGCTGTGCTCAGGTGCAACAGATAGGAGTACCACATGCATTACTCGGGGAACAGGAGGCTGAAGACCCTTACGCCGAAGGGTTTTGAGCAGTTCCTTATTGGTGAGGAACTCACAATAGGAGACACACTCTACTTCGAGCTGGTCAATGGTGTCGTCCCTGTAGTTTAAGATGTCGAAGTTCTTCCTCTTTGATATTAATTATGTAAATTCTTATTTTGAACAACATTAGTTTTGGTGTATTACAATATTTAATTTTTATTTAATAATCCTTTCATTGGATACTGTTATTTTAATGTTAATCAATCCCTAATATGTAACCTAACATACGCAGAAAGTTTTAACTGTAGTATTAGTAACAAAAATAAATAAAAAATCTGAATTCTTGTTGCAATATGTCTTGAACTAGAAAATGTGTGTTGTGAAGTTTTTGTTTGGAAAAATTACCGTAAAAAATAGAACTGTTGACCGGCTGCTTGGTGTGCTGAAGTTTTTAGGTCCATCGAAGTATGCGACATTGCCAACTAGTCGACAACATGTCGCCTCGACCAACTGCTGTGCAATGTTGCATGTATCGATGCAGACAACACAAAGGTTCGAAACAGTTATAAATTGGGGGACCCTAAAAATAAGCTCCACCATTTACTCAAAAGTTTCCCACAAATTTCAACGGTCTCCAGTTTCCTCCTCATCTTCTCTACTCATCAAAAAGGTTTTTTGAATTCTTACCTTACAATGTCAAATCTGTGTTCTGTGAATGTGTTTTGATTTTTTGACCATCTAGTTTTGTCTCAAATTTACGAGAGTGTGTACTTTCTTTGAGTTTAAACATAGGTACAATGTTTTTGTATGTTGACAAAGGTTTTTTAATATGATGTTGATTATGCTTCATTATTTACGGTTCTATGTGTTTCTTCCCGTAGCTTCCTCTGATATATGCAACTTTGCTCATCCGTCTTCCACAAATCGGTTCGTACGATGGGTGTGCGATGTCAAATAATGTTATTTCAAGTAGCTTATTTTCAAGTTTGTGACATCGCACTATTATCGGGTGTTCTTAGACTTTACCAATTTGTTATCGATGTTGCATAATAGCATCTAATTGTACAATTGTTAAGCATATGCGAGTTTGGTCTTATTTCAGTCTTGTCTTCGGTCTAACCGATCACTTTGTGAATTCGCATGTACATGTCGTCCATCCCACTAGTTTGGGCCGACATGCACCTACTACGGCATTGCCGATGTCAGACGTAGTACTTTATATAACACTTAACATTTGCCCTTTTGATGAAGTACTGGTGGCTGGCGAAGGATCATCTAATCCACCTTTTTTAGGTCATTCACCAACTTACATATACATATACATACATATATTAATACCTAACACATCTTCACACTTTATAAATTTGACAACTAATTACTTTTTGGGTTTTGTACAGTTCACCGCACAACTTCGTACCTAGGGGCCTGTTTTGTTCGACGTCGAGCATCATATGATGGCTCTTGATAGCCCACATTTCCACTGCACTCTCAAGCATAAAAAATTTGGAAAAAAAAATCTACATTGGTAATGCATTTAAAATAATTTTTATTTGTTGATGCACACATATATATAAATACATATTTATTTTTTTATTTTTTTGTGACTCAGTACATCTTGTGTAAGATTGTACCACTCTTGCAGACTGTGAAGACTCCCGTATTATTGAGGTGCTACGGGATAGAGTGGCGTATGACTTACTCAGGGCAAGGTAGGATCAAGGCCCTTTCCCTAAAGGATTTCGAAAAATTCCTTAGAGGAAACAACTTGCGCATCGGGTACGATTTGTTCTTCGAGGTGCTACAAGTTGGGGGGTCAATCATGTACAAGGTCATCATTTTCCATGATGATTGCGTGTATTGGTTTTTCACTATCGTTGGAACTTAGACAACTCTAATTTGAATTTATGTAAAACTTGTATGAATATATTCATGACTACTGTTTTCTAATTATATAACTATCTTAGTTGAGCATTATATACTTGACTATGTATATGTGCAATTTAATTTGTGCATGATTTTATAACACCATTTTATAATTCTACGATTAAAGCCATTGAACAAAGGCTGTATTGGACGTGTACAATAGTAACTTTCATTTTCTATCATGTTTATAGCACAACGATTGCTAGCTACTGTAATACCTAATTGTCCTTTTACATATCCCTATTTTAATCATAATGATGGGATATTGGGAGGAGAGGGATGCCAAAACGAGGAGAAGCGCACAACCACAATCTTAATTTACATTTTCCCCTAAAATCGTCAAATTCTTTACTTCGTATTGTTACATATCTGTGACTTCGATAGTCAATCATATTGTTGTTGCAAACGAAGTTTGATGCAAAATCGGTCCACATATTAGAACGACATGTGCGACGTCACACATGTGTCAGTAACATTATTTACCTCAGTTTTTTCACTGTTTACTTCGGTTCCCATAACAACTGAGGTAAAAATGAAACCGAGGCAAAAAAACATTTTACATAAAAACCAAGGCAAAAGGAATTTTTACATCAAATTTTTGGTGTTAAGCAAAATCCGAGTTAAAATGAGCAAAGTAAAAGATAATTTTCCTTGTAGTGATCACCAACCACGAACTGTGATTGCTGCTCATATTATCAAATAGGTTTATTCCATCCATGCACAAACCAAGCCTCAAGTTACGTGGCTCATTGCCAAAGATGGGAAAGGCCACATCTATCTTTTTCCACTGATCACCATCAGTCGGATGATAATTGACTTCAGGATCAGCCACTGTCTGATCTGCATGCCAAATCAATTTTTTTTGCATCCTTATGATTGTAAAAAAGATATTCTCAATCAAGGAATAATAGGTAGATACCAAACAACCTTGACATGATCCTTCTTCGTCTACTGATTCCCAATTTCTCCATCAACGTCCACCTCTCTGAATTTGAACCTGGGAACAATGAATATAGGGCATTCCTCCGCATTTTGGTGATCTCCCCTGTACAAGATACAATCGTTCCAACAAGCATGTATCTTTTAATAATCTATGCCCATCGAACATAGTACCTTCTTCGCCTCATATACAATTTCTGGCTTTTTATTGCCAACCGGAAGCGTTTATTTTAATTTCAACAAACTGCATAACCCAACATAACTATAGGAATACTTAGCTTTCACATTTATCAACTACAACGTAGCCTTCAATACTATCATTCCTTCAGGGTTCCTTCAGGGCATCCATCGTATATAAGTGTCTCACTATGCCGGTGCAAGTCAGAAAATATTTTAGGATTGTCACTGTAGTTCTTGACAATCTCCTTAACCAACTCATTTATCCTATCATCCTTCTCGACCTCTACTTTAATTCTAGTATGCTCATCCACGTTCTCCCTATGCCCAAACCAAATTTTGAATGTTGGATCAAAACCGTATGTATAAATCATCCTTCAAACCAATTGCTTCTTAATGAATAGAGGTGTTCCGGCACTTATTGCAAGGACAATACACATATGACGCATTCTCCTTTGCGACATTCGCGAATAAATATTTAATGAATTTAGCTACAAAAGATTGAAACTCTTCATTTTTTTATCTTCATCAAAACAACGAGTTTTATCCATTACCACATTATAATAATAAGTACACATTGTTTAGGATCCAATCTTAATTAATTAGCAACAAATACATACACTTACATTCATTCAATTCATGGATTCTTTCATATATATGTATATATGGATATTTATTAGAGTAACATATATACTTGGGAGGTCATCGTTGTACCTCTCAAAATTACTATTTTAAGCCCTAAAGTGCTCTTTAACTACAACTAAGTAGATAATGGAAAATCGGGATCGTCCACAAAGAAGAGAGATTTTCCTAAGGGTTTTCACATATAATGGTGAATACTACACTAGATATATATATATTATATATATATATATATATATGAAGCATGTAAAGCGGGGGGGTTGGTTTTTCTAAGTTGCGAATTTAAAGACAATTTAACTAGCAAGCAATG
>JAULKK010291980.1:0-13272 GCA_032355705.1 Rubia peregrina
GTGGATAAATTAATGAGTATTATAGAGAAAATCAAGTGAGGTCCATGAATAGTGCTGAGTGGACTCTTACCACTGTGGAAAAAAAAAGGTGACTCTTAGAGTGACTCTTAAGGGTAGAAGGAAGAGAAAGATTGGGAAAAATAATATATAAAATTGGTAAGAGTCCCCATGGGACTCTACCATTGCACTTGGTCTTAGAGTGTTGATTTGAGTATTAGAGTGTTGATTTGAGTTCTCACGTGACAACGACTACCTGTGTACTCTACTCGTTCACAGATTCATTGTCCTGGCCTAGTACTACTGAATTGACTAGCTTCACACACATCGAAGTCACCACTTCCGCGTTAGGAACGCCACGTCACACGTGATCAAAGCCTAATTGCACCTCTAGACCGTGTGTTTAGAGTATGAGTGGCAAAATAAACCCATAACTCATCGTCAAGTGAGTTGTTTATTTTTAAATTTGTTTGCCTTTGAAAATAATGGGCAATGAATAAAAAAGATAACTGAAAAATATAATTTGGGCAATCGGATCTTCTGTTGATTGGTGTCGATATATGACATGAAATTCACAAGTTTATTCATATGGATCAATGAATGAGTTGAAATCTACAGATTTATCCATTTGAAAGTATACAAATTCATATGGATAAAAAATGGACTAAAACACGATGGTTCACCTATGAGTTGGTATATTAATATATACTCCGTCTGGGTTAACATAGGAGTCAAAATTCACGAATTTATCCATATTGGTTGATATATAAACTTATATTGATCAATATATGAATTGGAACCTTCAAATTTACTTATTTTTTACCCGCGCATTGAGTGATTTTTAACCCGCGAATTTCACCCGTCCCATTTTCAATCCAATCCATTTTTACATGTAATAAAATGAGTTGAAATGAATCATATCCATACTTTTAATTAGGCATATTACCTTTTAAAAAATCCTCTTTTGTGCAGCCATCCCTTGCCGCACCATTCTTCTTCAATATTTTCCCTCATCTTCCAATTAATTAAGGGAGATGGGGAACAACAATTTATTTTAATCCATGTTTTGTTATTGAATAAGTGTGAGGTTTGTCTCCACAAATTAGTTTCGTTCTTCGACCTGGGCGATTAGATCGTTTTGTTCATGATAATAACTTGATTTAATTAGTTGTTCACGTTGAAGTATTGTTCTCGATCTGCTTGTGGCTTTACAATTTCGTTTGTGGTTTTATTTTTGGGTTTTCATTAATTTAGGTTCGTTAGATTTGCGTTTTTCAAGGTGTTTACAGTTTGGAAAACATAGGTCGTGGTTGGATCAAGTGATGTTATAGTTGTTGAAGATCCATGTTTGGCGCAATGATATTGATGCGTGGTACGCTCCTTATTGTCAAGTGGTCATAATTTTCGTGGAAACAAGTTAATATCACCGAGAGCGATATTACAGTTTTTTATTGGATCTCTTATCTGTAATAATATAGATGGTCAGTCTGGTTGACATGTAATTTAGATATATTTGCAATATGATAGTTATTGCTAGATGTCAGTTAGGTTGGATGTCAATTCCACTCATTGTAATCACCGCTAGACATTTTCCCACCATCTTGAAAAGATTAATTTAAAATAAATAAATCAGGCATATTGTCTGACTTACTCGTCCGCCCATTGCCACCTCTATGATTACTCTCCCCCCAACCCCCCAATTTTAGAAAGTAAATTCAGAAAAGTAAATTCAAATTTGATGCAAGTGAATAAAAACAAACAAATTTAGAATGATATTGTAGTTTGGGTGGTGAGGATGAAATGATAAATTGCATAACACTGAAAATGAAATTTGGATGGTAATAGAAGCTCTACCATAAATAGTAAAAAAATATGTACGCACAACAGAATGCATAAATAAGATAAACAAAAAAGTGTAATTGAGAATGACATCATCTCCACAAAGATTATTCTATACATAGGGTGTATTTATAAATCTCGGACACTCAACCAATGATGCATCAACTTATTATTATTTAAACACAATATTATATTTAGCTAATTTTGTTGTACTCCTTCTGTCATTTTTTATTGGAACACTTACCATTTTGGGATATTCAATTTATTTTGACACTTTTCAATTTTGGTACTCCCTCCGTCCCACTAATTTTGACATATTTTTTGTCAATTTTCTCAAACCATGTTTGACCACAAATTTCAATTAGTATATACTCCGTAGACTCTAATATCATCATGTGAGATATTGTTAGACTCATATGTTTACGTAGTTTCTAAATATCAAATTTTAATATACCATCAATATCCGTAATTAAAGTTATTAATGGTCAAACACGGTCTGAGAAAATTGACAAAAAATAGGCCAAAACTAGTGGGACGGGGGAGTATACTTTAAGGTTTTCTTAACCACACATTTTATCTTTTCAACTTTTAATTCATTTCACACCACACAATTTGTATCTTCTAAAATTTTGTGTTCAAAAGTGAAGTGTCACAAATAGATGATCGGAGGGAGTACAATTTGAAATACCCGTACAATTGTTCCGTTGCACCATTAACGTTGTTCTGTATATGCAAAACAGAACGCAAATAGATCATCCACTCATTCTACTTTTTCCTTCTAAATTTAATTTTATCTGCACATTTCATTCACCTAAATTTAATCACCTAAAACTATGGTGCAACATCTAAAAAAAACGGAGGTGGTAGTACGCGATAATTCCAATGTGAACAACATCATACTAATCTAAACTTGTGACGTTTTTTTACAGTTCGAACAATGTCGTTACCTCATATTTACGTAGTTTTAGTTGATGTGTTTTAACTTCTAATTTGAAAAGTTCGACATGTAAATATTTCTTCGCCAATCTATATTTATGTTATAGTTCAATTTCTACTAATATATTTCATCAGTTTTGTTGATTCACGAATTTTCAACTATTTTATCTAAATTTACAATGCAATCCCTATCACACCATTTACTAATAACGAGGTGACACACACGACTATTTTAAATGATGGTGAATACCAATAAATAAAGTAACTTAAGTACTAAGTACTTTCCCCGATTTTGATAGGTTTCAAATTATAATTTTAAGTGTTATTATTTTACATGTTAAAATGTAGGCAAAGTCTTGGGAAATACCGTATTTCCATAGATTTATGGAAAGATGAGGTTTAATTGAAATAATAAAAGGTAAAAAGGTCTTAGTTGCAATATTAAAATTTTATTCTGCAACGTGTAGTAGTTATAAAGTTTATAACTCGATTCATGCAACCCAATTTTTTAATTTTGATTTCTTATAATTTACACTTTAAACCTTGGTCTTTCCATGACTTATGAAAAGACCGTCTTTAAAGAGACGAACTCTAAAATGTATGGAGAAAATTAAGTGAGAAAAGTTTTAAAAAAGTTTAATAAATGATTGAAAATAATTAGCCTTTTGCCATAAAGAATGAATGTAATCTTAAAAAACGTACGAAATAAAAAAGTGTGTCAAACTTAAGAAATAAATGTGCACAAGCCGGACAATCAACTCAGGGTCCTCTCTCAATTTAATTTCTATACATTGATATTTTGTACAAAGAATTAAATGAGAGATTTCATTCAATTTTATTGTGAGATAAACGGTATAAATATAATTATACAAATATGAGAGATGATATGAGATGATATTCATAATTTTAAAATAATAATTATATCATCGTGATGACATATAAACTATGGTGAGATGATTTCATATTAGTTTTTCTCCATATTTTGAGGGATGAATAAAACGTAAAGTTTTATTTTAAACCGACTAACTATTAGATGGAGTTATTTTATAATTAATTTAACTAATGGAGTGATTTGACGTTTGTTTTCATTTATTGCAACGAAATTACTATAACTTTAAAAACATTTTATCTACAAATTTATAATGTAAACAGTAAAATTTAAAACTTTTTAAAATATATTATTAAAATTAAAAAGTAAAGTAACCTATCCACTAATTTATGACCATGACACATTTTCTAAGACTTCTCCAAACTTAAAACTTACTTAGTACAACAAACAGTTAATCCTAACCTTAAATAAGCCCACAGACCAACATCTAATTGATAGTAGCATTAAGAGGACTAATCAAGACTACTAAAAGAAAATTATGATTTATTATAAAACTAACTTAATTTTATGATATATTTTGCAGTGATTAAAAATGAACTCTTACCTTTAGATGAAAAAGTAATTGTAGTGTAATAATGTATGATTATGTAAAATATGAAATCTGTTTAAATTGAGTTAAAAAAGAGAAATATTGAACTTGCTCTTATTATTGTTCGATCTTAGTTGAAATAATTTTAAAACAATTCTACAGCAACTAATTTGGTGACTATAAGCAACTAATTAAGCAGAGTGACTAATAGTAATACTTTTTTAAATAAAAAAATCTCTTCCATTTCACACGATTAATATATTCTAAAATGTTGTGCCGCATAAAGGAAAATATCACAATTAGATTAATGGATAGTGGGGATGAGCATGAGTTTAGAATTGTATCCAAATTCACAAGGTCCAGATCCGTTGAGTCAAATATTGGTGGTATAAATTTTTAAAAGACTAAATTATTTTTTGGTCCCTTACTTAGCATCTTATACCATCTTTTGGTTCATGAGAACAAAACCACGTCCTTTCAGTACCTCACAAATTCAAAATAAAAATTTCGGTCACCAAAACTAGATTCAGACAGGTTTTTTGGTTAAACGTCGCACATGCAATGCACATTCCTTTTTTCCGGTATGGGCATGAGTAGTTAAGTAATTTTACATTTTATGAAAAGTTTTTTCATTTAAAACTCCACAATGTAATTACCCATATGTAATTCACTCAATTCCAAATATTTTTCCTACGCCATATTTGCTAAATCCTCCTCGTCCTTCGTCGTATGTCTCATATTGTCAACCGTCTACTCCTAAATCCTCAAATCCCCCTTCGTCTCTACCTAAGTTTTGCAATATATATTCCAATATAATCCGATTGAATTCATGTCGAGTTCTAGCGTCTCCTCCGTCTCCTCTAGGTTTTATGTGGTAAAATACTTGAAATGCACGTGTGGCTGGCGTTGTCGTATTCGTACCGCTAACCCGTCGAAGAATCAGGGAAAGAAGTTTTATTGTTGTCAATTAAGTCGAGCTGGTTTCAATTTTTTAGATGGTGCCACGCTGGTTGCTGGGAATGTGAGGTTGCGTTTGAGGTTATTGAAGGAATTCAAGAGTGGTACCGTGTGTTGGAGGAAGGGATGTCGAAGTTGGGCGGCAAAGTTGCTAATCTAAAAGGTAAGCTGGAAAGAGAGCGTGAGGATTGCAGGGTTCAAATTGCCGATCTCAAAGGTGAGATTGAACTGGAACATCAAATTTGCAGGAAGGTGGTGTGTTTCGTTATTGCAATTTTCCTTGCAATGATGATGATTAGTGTTAATTGAATGAAGTTTAGTGCTGAAGTGAATTACCCATGTCCCGTCTGTTTTGGAATTTGTTTTGATGGGTGTTTGATTTCAGTTCATGTTTGGAATAGACTAGTTTGATGAAGGAATTGGTGAAGAGTTTGGTTAAGAGATTCACATGTTTGAATTTTGTTCAATCATATGTTTGAATGTAGTTCAAGTTTGCAATGTTGAAGGGTGAGTACTTGGATTATGAAGGAATTGGGTGTTTGTAATAAGCAACAAATCATGAAAAAGTGACCCAATATTCATTCATACCTATGTTACTTCGACACGTAATTTTCAAATTTAATCAATATGGGAATATGGCCAACGGTGTGTCTTGACTAAGTGTTTCGGCATGGCTATTACCTCAAGTATCGTAAAATTAGTCTGACACGGCTATATTTTTATAGATAATATAATAATACATATCAAATTAATTTTTTCCAAATACAAAAATCTTAATTAAATGTAATTTCATTCCAATCCAAAAGCCAAATTATGATAATATTGAAATACATATTACTCATTAAACATTAAACAAAAGTCTAGAAAAATAAACAAACCATGAAACTATGGGAAAAACTGAATAAAAATAGTTCAATCCAAAAAAAACTATACGAGTTATTTATAGCCATTATCTGAAGTTATGGGGTCCGGAGAGAAGAGAACGAGAGGTCTGGTGCGTTTATTGTTTCTACGGGGAAGTGGAAACAAATAGGATAATAATGAGATAATTATCAATTGCATCAATTCAACTCAACAATTCACCTTGGACCTCCGCCAAAGTCAATTCCGACACGCATATCAATTTTCCGATACGTGATTCGACACGCGAATTTGCCCAATTCCTACACAAATTTTGTGTCGTATCGAGCTCATATCGGATCGACACGCGATTTGGGGGCTAAACTGCCGTGTCGGAGTAACATAGATTCATACCATTTGTTTGATCATTAATACAACCTTATGAATAATGTTTCATAGACAAAATGAACCAAAACAAAAGGCTAACCTGGTTCTAGAACAATCAAAACCAAAAAAGTCTAATATAAACCTGGTTCTAGACCAATCCAAACAAAGCCAAAATAAAAGGCTAATTTGCTGCCAAACCCAAAAATACCAAACATTTGGCAAATAATGCAGCAACAAAGTTCTAGACTGAATCAAAACCAAAACTAAACTACTATGCAATCCATCCGATAGTATACCGATTTAGTGGTTCTCCGAAAATTGCCCCGCATCACCACGCATCTCGGAATAGTCTGCTTCTTTATAGCGCGATGATGACGGGATCTTGCAGGTGAGCTTCGTGTGTCCAACTTGGCGGCATGAACTTCCTTGTAATCGAAACCTTTTTCTTTCAATAAAAAATCTGACACTTTTCTTGCAATCGAAACCCTTTGCTTTTCAAGCCGATCTATCAAGTAAAATCTGAGATATTCCAACATCGTTAGCAGGGGCACATCCCTCACATGTAATGTCACTTTGTTTAAACACTCACATATGTTATTGACGAGAATATCACACTTTGACTGAGGGTCGAAGAAAGCTCTTAACCACTCCCTTGGATTTTTTTGGCTTCTAACCACTTCAAAGCACCATGATCTCGGGCCTTGATGTCTTGAAGATGGTTTAAAAACTGGGCTAGATGGGTACACTTGGCTGCAACCCATATCATTTCCTTTAACTCCAAACTGGGATATGAACCCTTGAAATTCTTATACATATGCCATGTAAAATATGTGTTCTGCATATGGCAGTAACTCCTTCATAGCAGCTGCAAGTCCCTGGTTTGACAACCACAAAATAAGTTTCATCATAAAAAATCCCAAAAAATCATAATCATAAATTCATGGCATAAATAGTTATACCTTTTGCTTATCTGAAAGCAAAATCCAACCTGGTTCATTCTTGATGTTGATGTTATGCTGCAGAAGGCTCAAGAACCATAACTAGCTACTTTTGATCTCTATCTCAACCACTGCATAAGCCACAAGGTATATTTGATCATTCTCGTCAAGCCCAATATCCACTAGCAATATCCCCTTGTGAGGCATGGTCAGATGGAATCCATTCATTCCTGTCAAGGTTCTGCACCCATTGATGAACCCTCTTTTGCAAGCAACAAAGTTGACATAAATTCTGTGAAATGCTTCGTTTTAAATATCATCCTTATTTGTCTGCATCATAACTGTCGAATCAGGGTTGGCCTGGAGCAACTCATTACAATAGTCCCTCATGATCGTATACAGTTTCTTGTAGTCTCCCACAATCTCAGCAATTGCCCACTACTTTTCCTTAAATGCAACATCCCTGGATATAGTAATCCTCAAGTCGTTCTGAACTTTTTGCATAAGCTCTGAAATCTGCATGTTTGGCCTAATCTTCAAGTCGCCCTTGTACCTCTCACTTATGTATTTGTAACTGGCACACCCGTGGATAAATGTAGGACTGCATGAATGGGTTCTCAACAGTGAATTTAGCTCCCAAATTTTTGTTTTTTTCATGAAGTTAATCGAAACCATCCATTTGCATTTACCTGTATTTGTTGAACAAACTGCAGTATACCTCCTCAAATTGTTCTTCTTAAACCGGATCCTCCTATTACAAACTGTCCTGTGGTGTTTGCATGCCAACCTGAACTCATGTTTAGAAACAAATTCCTGCCCAAGATGGAACTCCATATCATTGTTACCAATCGGCGGCACAAACCGTTTGTGAACCCTGGCCCGCTCTTTCTCAAGATCCTCATTATTTTCAAAACTAGTATGACTTTGTTGATCCCCTTCACCAATAGTCTCACTTGAATCTGATTCAGGCTTATTGCCATCCGATTTTTCTTTAGATGGTTCCTCCCGCAACTTCCATTTTCTCTAACAGTATACTCCAATGTTGTTCCCTATCATTCATAATCACCTCTAAGTGATCATCATAATCCACTTCAAATTCCGGGTCCACAAATTTCCCAACTTCTTCTTCCTGTTCGACAGCCTCAACCGCTGGAGCTTTTCCATATTTTTGCTGGTCCCTAATGAGCTTTTTCCATATTTTTTCTTCTCCAGGGTGAGATTTTTTTATGTCCCTTCCCTTTCTTTCCCTTACCAATGAACTTACTGGCTGCACCGCCTTGATCCTGAACAGTGCATTTCTTTTCATCATCTATGAAATCATCGTCTATAAAAAACTCTTCTACAAAATATGCTTCTTTCCCCTACATTTCATTTTTCTTCAGCTTCTTCTCATCCTCCTTTTCGACTGAATGTCTAGGTGCTATTATCTTTGCCTCACAAATGGCTTCTTTATTAGCTCGGAATGCCTCTTCCCCCTCATATTTGATCTCTGGAGCACTTCAGTGCTTGAAATCTGTTGAGAAAGCTGTGTCAAAGGACCCTCATCATCCATGCTCTCTGGTTCATCTAGATGTATGACCCCGTTAACATCCTTCTATTCCTCTATCGAACCTTGTCTTGTCCGGGGATCAACATTCATTCATTTTTTCCAACATCCTACGTTGTTGACTCTCGGACCTTGTCTTGTCCGAGGATCAACATTCATTCATTTTTTCCAACATCCTACGTTGTTGCCTCTCGGACCTTGACACATTCTGGTAATAACTCTCAAGAGCAGGAGCAGATTCCTCATCGTTCTGCCTTTTTGGAGCTTTGTGTTTCTAAAATTTTCCAGGCCTCTTCCTCCCCCTCATCTTCTTCTTCTCAGTTTCTGATTTCTCCACATTTGGAAAAAAATTCAGAGCTAGCCTCCCCATTTTTTCAATCCAGGTTCTCAGAACCAACCTCCCATTCTTTCCCAAAATGACTATCATTAGCTTTCATAGCCTCCTAACCAGAGTGCCAAGTCGGATAATTCTAATAATACCCAAAGAAATAAACACCAACCACTTCATTCTTAACCCCTATACTAGCTATTTCCTTTTACTGTTCAGGAAAAACTATTAATTGATCTACATCTATTGAGCTAAATCTCATCCCCTGGTCCAGAAACACTCCACATATCAATCCCCTATGACCCAAATAGTTATACGCAGAATCCAACCTACCCAATTTGAAACTGTCAGCTTCACAATAGTCAACCATATAAACAGAGCCACCAACATACATCAGAAACGGTTCCCATATCAAGTTACCATGACAGTGTTATCTAATAGAGAAGCACTTGGTACTAGGAACTGAAAATTAAACAACAGTGGATTACTATAAATAATAAACCACAACCCTACCTAAATTAAAATATTAACTTACCTAACATGGCCTACAGAATATATTAAACCCCACTTACAGTATGTTAATCCCATCCCACATAAAATATTAATCATAATCAGAAACAATTTAAAGCAACACTAAAAATCATATGTATTAACTAATTCATGAGGAAACATTGTCCTACTCTAACTGGTATTCATCAATCAGCCAAAAAATAGGGACTACCACATTCAAAAGGAGAAACCAAATAATTTACTATCCAACTACCAGTGGAGACTACAATCAATACATATCTCGTCATGCTTACAGATTACACACACTCACACACTCACACACTCACACACTCACACACTTACCATAATCAGGAGCTCTATTTCCCCCACCAAAACAACAAGCATGTTCAAGCAGGAGCATCCTCTTATCTTCTTCCACCGCTACCGACATACGCATAAACCAACCCATTGCCGCAAGACTATAAAACCAACAACTTCGACTGAAAAGATGAACCACAATGAGAATTTGACAATTTTTTAAATTACCTAGGGTTCCATCATAATCGGCCACGTAACAATTCGACGCCGATACCGCCTCTATGGGTATGCATAGGGTGCCCAGATGTCATGGGAACAAACCTCGTACGCCGGGATTAAACGTGAACAACAGTCGCCAATCACAGAGGTCACGATTGTTCCGGTGAGATTCAGAGGTTTTTTGTGATTGGGTTTTCTTATTGGGGAAAATAAGAGGCGGATTTGGGGTTTCTAATTCTGGTTTTGGGTAATTCGAAGGGATTGTGATTTTTTTTTGTAATTACTAAACTACCCCCGTCCATATCGGGAAAAGTCACATTCATTGCATGTTCAACGTTTAACCAGAATACCAGTCTGGATCTGGTTTTGGGAACCAAAATTTTCACTTTGAATTTGTGGGGTACTGAAAGGACGTGGTTTTGTTCTCAAGGACCAAAAGATGGTATAAGATGCTATGTAAGAGACCAAAAATAATAATCTAGTCTTTTTAAAATCCATTTGGTCTAAATCAAGTTTAAGGCTATATTTTAAAAAATGGGTCTGGACCAGGGTCTAAAATACTAAGACTTATACCCACCCGTATACCCATTTTACCATGATGATATATAATTTACCCTAATTCATTAATCACTTTTCCATTCTCTCTAAAACTTTAAATATTCACCGACAATACATTCTACAGTCCACACTATACCCACTACAAACATGAATGGAAAATACATGAGTTGATTGAGATCTTTAAAAAAATATGAGTGGTTTTATTTAGGGATTTATACACTATTAACCCTAATTTTTGGGTGAAAGTTTCAATATAACTCTGTAAAATGAGAAAGCGTCAAAATAACAGTAGTTTTATGACTAATCGTGCAGTTATAACCTTTTGGTCTAATTTCGGATTGACTAAGAAATAGATCGTTGAACAAATCTAAAATGTCAAAAATACCCTAGAAAATTAATTTCTTCTTCTTTTTAACCACCTTACCCCAACCACCACATGTCACTCTCTTCCGCCTTCTTTCCTGTCGCACAGCCATGACTCGACTCCACACTTGAACCTGGAATTTCTCAGTCCCTGGAGAAATCAACGGTGATGAGCCAATGGTTGAAACACTGCCTCCGCGACGAGAGCGACACCGTGTACGATCTGAAGAGTCCGGCTAGGGCTTAGAGCGGAGAAATGATGGAGGTGATGGAGTGAATTGGGGAATGGATAGGACCGGTGATGTTGTGTTGCAGATTACAACAATCCTAGGAAAAGAACTAGATCTTTCTCTCTCTGTGATTACGATTTCTTCCGAATCAAATCCACAGTTTGTAGTTCCGCATATCTGTACTCGGTTGCTAAGAGTATCCACAATGGTTACTCCCTAGAGCATCCACGATTTTGCTCTTTAATCCAAATTTTCTTAATAAAGAGTAATCATGATTTAAGGAGAGTCATTGTATAGTTTTAAAATCACTCCTTAATAAGGAGTTTTTTCTCAATTAAGGAGTTAATTGCTCTTTAGTTGTGAAATGTCAACTAATCAATGATTGACACTTAATGTGGTTTGTTTTGTATTTTAAATCAAGTATAATTTAAAATAAAAAAGAATTGTTTAAGAAGTGCTTATTTAAGGAGGTCCATTGTTGCTAGTGGATTCTTACCTAGTTTTTATCAAAATTTATGACGTGAGACTTAAGAAATAGTCTTAAGTCCACTACCATTGTGGATGCTCCTAACTCCACTTTTCTTAATAAGGAGCACTCCCTATTTAAGAATGATCATTGTGGAGTTTTAAGAATCACTCATTAATAAGGAGTTTCTCCTTAATTAAGTAGTTGATACATCTATATTTGTGAAATACCAACCAACCAATGATTTACACTTGTTTTGTGTTTTTAATTAATTATAGCTTAAAATGAAAAGGAAGTGGTTAAAAAGTGCTTATTTAAGAAGGTCCATTGTTGGCAGTAGATTATTACCTAGTTTTTATCAAAATTCATGATGTGACAATTAAAAAGTGTTCTTTAACTTCACAACCATTGTAGATGCTCTAAGGTTTCACAGCTCTGCAATGGTTATAAGAAGCGTCAATTTTAGTGGTACTCTAATACCGTGAAGTGACAAGATCGACGACGGTGAGTTTCATGTTTTCCCTTTATTATTTTTTAATCGGCGGTAAAATGACCATTTCATTAAATTTCAATCAAAATTTTTGTTAGCAATTGAATTCAACAGCGCCCAGAGTTAGACTGACACATACATCATAAAGTTAGGGTTATTTTAACACTTTCTTATTTTGCCGGGTTATTGACACTTTTAACCTAAAGTTAGGATCATTGTAACACATGCCTCCTTTATTTATCTTCTATGTCAAGAATAAATATGAATAGAAACTTTGAATTTTTATTCTCAACTCAACAAATATCTCCTGTACATTGATTTGTTGTGTGATTATTGAACTCTTAGTATGGATTAATTATTATCTTTCTTAGGGAATTAACTAAGGTGCATTTTACACTTAACTTATTTGTATTTAGGATAACATATATTTTATTTAGTGAAAAATATATTAGATCGTTAGAGCCATTTAGGATCCATTTCAGACCCAGACATCAGTCAGATTTGAGCTTGAGTCTGTAATTTTTAGATACTACAAGTTCAGATTGAATTTGGGTGTAACTAAAAATTTTAAGATCGAATACGGATCTTATTAGAACCTACCCAAATAAGACTCATGCTCGTCACTAATGGAGAGAGTACTACATTTAATAATGTACTAGTACACACTTTTTGGATAGAGTACATTTATGTTGTTGTGTGACTTCCCTAAATGATGTTAGGGTCTAGGTTAACTTTGCACAATTTGTTTTTATGTTTTTATTTCTAGGTGTGAAGTGGGTACTCTCGCGACTTTGGTGAGATTCATATTACATCCCGCCACACTGATTGGAGAAATCCAGAGACAACCTCCCAAAAGGTTCTCAAAATCATAACTACAGAGTTGTGGCAACCTGGTGAGAATAAATTCGGTCAACACTGAATAAACATGGAGGCATGCAGTACTGGACTGCTTC
>JAULKK010292005.1:0-13270 GCA_032355705.1 Rubia peregrina
CCCGCCACCCGCAAAGTCACCGCCACCTGCGCCACCATCCGCAACCGTTTCCGGCGCCGCTCAGCCAAGCGCCAGAAAATCGAGACTCACCATCCACATTAAAGCTAGCCATTAATTTATCGTGCTTTGATCTTCTCCACATCTTCCATTATTTGTCTGAAGTAAAAACCCATCCAATCCTGCAACAAAATTCTTGGACAATATTAATCATTTGGTGAATGAAAGAAACGAAGAAGAGAAATGGTGGAAGAAGAAAAATTGTGTCACTGTCAGTGGAAGAAGAAAAATGTAATTTTCTCTTTTAGTGGAAGAAGAGAAAAACGAAAGAGGGAAAATTAGGGTTTTAGGCGTATGAATGTAAGTAATATCAATGATTTTTGTATTTTTTTTAAAAATTCTACAAAGAGGTAAAATAGTGTTTTCACTGAATTTCGGCCTTAAACTGCTGAAAAATGTTATATTTGCACATACACTAACGATTTAGAGTTATATTTGCACTCTAAATTATCACAGAGTTATATGTGCACTTTTATAAATTATGTAGGGTTATATATGCACTTTGCTCATTATGAAAATATCAAGGTTTAAACTGTAAAATTTAAAAAAAATTAAGAAAAATATTATGAACTGCATTAATCGAGTCATAAACTTATAATTATCACTCGTTGCATAGTAAATTTTTAATATTGCAAGTGAAATATTTTACATTTCTATATTTCTAATTCGACCTCATCTTTCCACACACATATATGGAAAGATAATTTTTCTCAAGAGTTTGTCTTTGCTAAATAAACTCGACTAATTTTTTTTAACCTTCCCTCCTCTAGTTATCTATTCATTTTAAAAGTTATCATTTTAATATACTACTCCCTCCGTTTTATTGGATGTGACACACTTTCCTTTTTTTTTCTCCTGGATTTGGCACACTTTCTTTTTAATGGCAAGATTCATTTAATTTTATTCACTCATTTTACTTTTCCATTTCTAAATTTGATTTCATCAACTCATTTGATTAACCTAAATCCAAACACTTAAGGTTATGGTACCACATCCAACCAAATGGACATAGTACCAAAAATTAAAATTTTCACAGCTTATGTAAAGTGATTTATAAATTGCATAATCATATTCTCTTTGATTGTGAATGTTTTTTTTTGTACCTTTTCTGTATCATTTATGTTTCATAATTGTGTTCTGCAAAAGTATCATGAGATAATTGAATGCGTGGAGGAAAAATAATGAAAGAAAATTATATAATGAAATCAATATGAATGGATGGAGGAAAATGAATACAACTTTTTCAAATTAAAATGTAGTAAAGTGTAAATAAAATAAAAATATTATTCCAAAAGAAAAGTGTGAAGATAATAGCGGAACAAAGAAAATGTGTCATGCTTGCACACGCATCAAGTAATATTCAAATTATGTCAATTATGATGGAACAGACAAAGTTATAAATTACTGTAGGCTATTTTTGCTGGCTCGTAGTGAATAAAGAAATGAAAAATAGTAGAGAAATGAAAGTTACAGTATATGAATGAGGATGAAAATAAATAAAATATTCTTCTAAAATAATACTACCTCTGTCCCAGTCGATTCTGCACATTTTTCGGTCAATTTTCTCAGGTCATGTTTGACAAACGATAACTTCATTTACGTAAATCAATGGTGTGTTAAAATTTAATTTTTAGAAAATACATCATGCAGAGAATCCAACAATATCTCATGATGATATTGGTATCTACTATTTACTAGTTGTAATTTATGATCAAATGTGTTTCGAGAAAGTTGATCAAAAAGTGTGCAAAATCGGTAGGTAGTAATAGAAATGCAAAAATAATTTACAGGAACGACCGGTACTTTGACCCTTTCGTAGCAACAGCCGGCGGAGGAATGCGGCGGAGGGTGGTGGTTGGATGTGTGGGCTAGAACAGTACATGCGTCAAAGTCAATCGTCGTTTGTGGGCCCGGGGTGGCAGCTTAGCCCAGCTGTTGACGCTGCACGTGATGACGAATTTGGTCGGCTTTGAATTTTAATAGTACTACTATTTTTTAAATTAATAGTAGTCAACTTTCTGCCAATTTTAAATTTAAATTAAAGTATATTAATATACACACGCTCTTCAAATCACCTAATTGTATTAATATTACTTCATCCTTGGATAAATAAAAAAAATTACCTGATCCCTTTCTTAGATTTTACTGTGTTTTAATTACATTCATGCAAATGCAACGGACATATAAGTTACCAATAAGTTAAAGATGTCTTTCGCAATTAGTGTTATTTAAAAAGTAAATGAAGATGGATCGGATTAAGGAAGATAAAAAGAGAAACAACAGACATAATAAGTGAGTTGGAACAAACTGAGTGATAATAGATTGGATTTTAGAAGTGGATGTGTTAATTTTATTTTATTTTCATTTTCAAGTTGATTAAGTGTTAATCAAGAAAGTATTATTGAGTTTATCTTTTGCGTGTCTTGAGGTTAGATTTTAATATGGATTAGGGCTCGACTTGATTATGTTGGGTTGGTGGATATGCTCTTATTCAACTCATATTTGCTCGCCTTCCTATTATGATTCCGGTCTGGGGGAAATATGCAAAATAGGAGTGGTCATTCAGGGCGGGGCAGCATGTAGCCGCACCTGCTCTGATGCTCAAGTCAGATATGAAAATAGGTTATCGGAAAGATATAGCTACAATATTTTGGTACTAATTCCAACCTATCCTCCTGGTGTGCTTTTCACCTCTTTTTATAAGTAGAAATGTGGGACTAAATACCCATATCTCATTAGTGTAATAAGCGAATCTCTAACGTTGCAAATGAGAAATGTCAATTTTGATTCTTGTTACTCCATTTGATTCGAGGTGGAACAGTATCTCAAGTCGGTAAAAAAATCAGTTTTACAGGTTCGAGTTGAATTTATTAGGCTATATACAGCTGAGGATCTCCGAATATTAGCACTCCCTCTGGTTTCTTAAGATTGTCCCCAAATAAAATGACGCGTTATTTAAGAAAAGTAAAATGAGTGGTGGAGATTTGTATTGAGAGAGTAAAAAATAATTTGAGTGGATGAAAATAACCTAAACTTTGTCATAAGAGGAAGAAGCCACTGTTAAAAACCAATTCGAATATGATGATCAAACATAGTCCGAGAAAGCTGATAAAAAATAGGTCATAATTAAATATTTAAACATGTTGAGGTTTTTTTGATGATCAAACGTGAAGATTTAAATCTTCAATGAAGAGACGTACACGGTAAATTGGTAAAAAAAGTCAAAGAGGATTTGAGCTATTCACTCCATTTTAATTTAGGGCTTCTGAAACGGTTTACATTTTACAGCTAAATTTTTTTTGGGCTGTATCTTCAAAGCAAGGTTGCTGTGTGCTTTGGGGTTTTTCTTGCAACTCATTTAAAGGCATGATATTCTTGAAGTGCAATTAAGTTAAAATAACAAAAAAAAGTGTATTTATCTATTAAAAAGAGACGCTTCCTCTTTTTAATTTTTTAAAACATACTTTCTATTTTTGTGTATTTTAAAGATTATCATCTTTTCTCAGGGCAAAAGGTGAATCATTCCCAACCACTCATAAATTTTTTTAATCTCTTCAATTAATTGCCTCCACATATTATAACTTGTAAGAAAAATTCACATAGAATTAGCGTGTCAAATACAATGAATCGGAGGAAATACTTGATCTAAAATGAACTTTTCTCTCTCGATGTTTTCAAGGCGCTTTAGTCGTGATTTTCAAATAATATACAAATCATAATAACATTATATGTAGTATCTTTATTTTTTTGCAAGTGTAATTTTTAAGAGTGTATTTTTATTTTCTATAATAAAAATGATCAATGATCAAATATAATTTTAAAATGCTTAAAATGTATCGATATTAGGTAGTAGTAGAATGAAAAGAAGACATTCATATTTCAATTCAAGTTTCACACTTTACTATTTGACACTATTTATCAGTAAACTTTGAACACATATTTAAATAGCTATATAAGTAATAATATCATCGTATGTGATAATGTTGAATTTGTCATAACAAATAGTTTCTAAATAGGGAAAAGCGCAAAAATAACCCTATAAGATTGAGAAAGTGCAGGAACAACCTTGTAAAATATGAAAGTGCAAAAATAACCCTATAAGATCGTTAAAATGTGTAATTTTACCCTCTTGGCCAATTTCTGGCGTTGACCGATGTAACTCTGACATTGACTAATAATCAAAAGACATAAATACCCCTGAGTTTACAATAGAAAAGCCTAAAGACAATTTTGTCTTCTTCTTCTTCAGCTCCTGCTCCACCGGACCGCCGCCGCGCCAACGCCTGAGAGCTTCAAAAATCTGTAATCACCAACACCACCTCCCTAGCACTAACACCACACCTCCTCCCTAGCACCACCGCCACCACCGCCTCCTCCTCCCTGGCAACGCCTCCTTAACTTCAGAAATCTGTAATCACCAGCACCACCACCACTCCTCCGCCCGAGCATCACCGCCACCACCTCTACCCACTGTTCCATACTTCACCGCCAAAACCTAGTTCCGCCACCACCTCTCCCTTCCATCACACTTCATCCCGATCCACCCTAACCCTAGCCTAGCCACACGTGCTCCACCTCTCCCCCAAGCCTAGCACCGTCACCGCTCTCCACCTCAACCCTAGCCTATCTCCACCTCTCCCTCGCCGCGATCCACCCGTCCTCAACCCTGACCTAGCCCCACCCCAACCCTAGCCCCGCCCTGATTCGCAGCCCAGCCCTTCCTCTTCCATTCCCCCGCCACCACCATCTCAGGCCCCACATGCACTGAATTTGCGATTGGAACATGGTGGTGGTGGAGTGGACGATCTTCGCGACAGAGGAATGGTAAATCTCCGACCAACGCTTCTGCTTCGATGACGTCAACATGGTCATCTACGACGAGGATAACACATGTTTTTTTTGTTTTTCGATAGAGCGGGATAAGCAGAGAAAAGGAAGTAGAGATTACTTTTTTTCTTAAAATCTGGGAGGGTGTTAATGTCTTTTCCAATTATATCGTATCTAGATTTTTTTAGAATGGTAGAACGGTCTTTTCAACGTTTTTGGCCATTTTTTGCGTTGAAATTTTGCTCAACAATTTGCATGGTTAATTTTGCACTTTCATAATTTACAAGGTCATTTCTGGACTTCACCCAAAATATAGGGTTAAAACGCACATTTCTCTTCCAAACATAACTTTTTATTTATCGTTATTATCTTTACTTTTACATATTTTTTATCAAATATATTTTTTAACAACCGTAAAAAAAGATGTAAAATTTGGCGTACGATGGAGGGAATGCCAATTTATTTCCTAATAAAGCAATGTTCAATCAAACAACATGCAAATTGTTGATGTAGTCCCAATTGCTCCTTTTTACGGAAAAGAATGAGAGAGAGAGAGAGAGAGAGAGAGAGAGAGAGAGAGAGAGGGAGGGAGACCTATTCGCGAATGCAATATTTATGAAAAGAGCAAC
Organism: Rubia peregrina; assembly: GCA_032355705.1. Classification (NCBI taxonomy): domain Eukaryota; kingdom Viridiplantae; phylum Streptophyta; class Magnoliopsida; order Gentianales; family Rubiaceae; genus Rubia; species Rubia peregrina. Next base: position 5,514 of record JAULKK010292005.1, read on the forward strand.
AATTAGTCTACTTCAAAAATTGTTCTCCTCTAAACAAAGTTTTTCCTTTTCTTTTAATGTGAAAGCGACGTGTAAGAAAAATGTAAAAGTAGGATTTGGATGTCGGCCGAATACTTCAAGATTAAGAATTTGATTTCCATGGAAAAAGAGAGAGGAATTGATAGGATAGTGAAAAAATATACTCCCTCCGTCCCAGAGAAATTGGCACACTTTCTATTTTTGTCCGTCCCACAGAAATTGATACACTTCAATTCTTACCTAAAGTGACAATAAATGAGCTTATATTTTCACTATATTATCCCTCAAAAAGTTGATTAAATCTACTAGTCAACTCTTCTATTACCAAAATACCCTTCATTTATTTCCCATCAACACTTCCACATCAGTTTGCATAAAAACCCGATCCAAAAGCAAGTGTGTCATTTTCTCTGTGACGAAGGGAGTATTAATTTTTGTAATGCTGCAACTAAATTTTTTTACCTTTTTATTATTGTAATTAAACTCTGTTTTTCTATAAGCCCATGGAAAGATAGTTTTTCCCACGAATTTAATTTTTAAAAATTAAGTTAAATTAGCATAGCTAATTATACTGATAACTGTGGCATCACATATTTAATAGCATTTAGAAGTGTTTATATTAGGTATTTAACCATTTTTTAAATATATAATTGTCATAAATAACGTTTTAGTTAATAGTCAATTACACGGTGGATAGTCAGTGAATGTTATCCGATTATGGAAATAAATGTAGTGAGTTCAGAAATAGGTGGTTATTACTGAATTTTGACTAGGATGAGCTGGATTACGTAATATTTTTGTTTTCTTGTGACTTCTTAATTAATATTACTAACAATTCGTGAGGAGTAATTACTTAACAAACAATCGGTTGGTTTAAAATATTTTTTTTATTTCATTTTGTTATATAAAAAATCAAAATTCTTACTTTCCCACCGTTACAAGATGCTCTTTTCTAAATTTAATAAGTCGTCTAAGTGGAAAGAAATCATAAAAATTAATTTTGATTTCAATACACTAATTGTTTATGGAAATGTATTTTTTTCCCAGATCTATTATATTCCGTTCGATAGTAAAATTATTTACATTTCTAAAAAAAATAAAAATTAGATCTATTCTATTATGACGGTGAACTATAATATTACTATTTGCAAATTTAGGGTAAGATAAACAAAAATGAGAATATTCATCATAAAATATATCATTTTGTTTAGATTATTTATCTTTGAATAACCTTGTTTGAGTCTCAACTAAAACCAACCATAGTAATTATTTCTAACACATTAATAGAGGTAAGTCTCACCAATTGATGAGTAAGAAGACAAGAAGGTAAGATAAACTAACATAAAACAAAATAAAATCTTAACATTTGAATAAATCTATGAATTTTAATCAATAATGTATAGAATATTACGAAATCTTGTTTAAAAACAACTAACCATTAGATGGAATAATTTTATAATTGATATAACTACTGGAGGGATTTAGTATTTTTTTTATTATGACGAGATTTCTATAAAATTTAATTATTTTTTTAAAAAAAGGTTAGCTATATATAGATAATCATATTTTTTTATAAAGTTGTTGAAATTAGACTTTTCATGATTGGTAAAACTGCTAATCGGCCTGACTACAGATTTTCACATAAAATATATGATGATAATTTTTTAAAATAACTAAAATATTTCCATCATGTTTTGTACTTTCTTTAAAAATTTATCGTATGCATCTCAAATTCTCGATTGTAAAAGAGAAAGTCTCAAGAAAGCGGTGTTTCCATAAGTTCTGTATAGTTCATTGTACTTTTACTTTAATTGTTGTATTTTTTTATAAAATATAAATGTTATATTTTAAAAGATAAAATAATAATAATGTGTATTTAAATGTGAAAATGTATAATATAGTATATTTTTAAATTTCCAAAATTTATATTTTTAATTTAACAAGTGCATAAGGTAAAAAATACGTGGATTGTCAATAAACTTCTGTTAGGAGACCCAGTCGTCGTAAATTTTTTTTGTTCTTTTTATAATTATATATTAAGAAAATATACTCTTCATTATGCTTCTTGCAGTATTTCCAAGATTTTGTTTGTTTCCCAAATAAGGTCAATTTCCACCAAAATTGATGAAACCAAACGGAATCAAAACCAAGGGGCGGGATAAAACGTTAGCTGGATGTCATCATTATTTCCACATTTGTGTCTTTATTATTTAAGTTATTGTAGAATAATAATTACTTTTTAAAAATAAAAGGATAAAGATACTTCTTTTCCCCCAATTATCTACATTTTAATATAAAAAAATTAAAGAGAATGTTTACTGATGGTTAAACCAATCATGAAAATTACCGTTTCAATAACTCCAGAGGTCTAGCTATAATTATTTACACACTCTATACGTTTAAAAAAATTGAAAAGAAAAGTTATAGGAGTCTCGCTGCAATAAATAAAACCAAACATCAAATCACTTCATTGGTTAAAGCAATTGTAAAATAATCCCGTATACCGATTAGTTGGTTTTAAAAAAAAATATTTTTATCTTATTTGAATGATCAATAATAAAAAAAATCGTTAAAAATGGCCACATTCTTAAATACACATATCCACTATCTACCCATTTTTCTTCCAATCTTATTCAGATTCTTTGAATGCAATATCTTGGCCATATTTTTGAAATAAAATTCTTTCTTAATTACTACCGTGATGTGTAATGTGATAAACTTGTATTAAAGGCCTCTCTAACCGTTTGGACTTTAGAATATAAACTCAACTGTGTCATTTTGACGTGAGTATGATATGAAAAAGGTAATATACACATGTAATCTTATATACTTATGAAAATGTCAATTTAACCCTCAAATGTTTGAAAGTTTTTAAAAGAAAATCTAACCAATTAACGAAAGTGCCGTTGAACACACTTGAAATGACAAAAATGCCCTCAACCAAAAGCTGCATGTGTGTGGACAATTATACCCTTACCCACCGTGCACTGACTGTTGCTCCGCCGCCGCCGTGTTACCGTCTCGTCACTACCTCGCTGCTCCACTATCTTCGTCAGACACAGCCGCTCCACTATCTTCGTCAGACACAGCCGCTCCACTACCACCCCATCGCTAACCACGACCGCACCATAAACCCAATCCCAAACCCAACACTAAACCCTAAAGTTCCAACCCATTTTTGTTCTCCCAAAAGCCCTGAGATGCTCCAACTGGTGGAAGGAGCTTTTAGGGTTGAAGAAGTTCTACCAGAACTCCGTAAACACAACCTTCGAAGCCCGCAAACCCAACTAGATTGTGTGGCGACCCCCGAGCTAAGTCAGGGATTGGGCTAGATGGGTCAACTCAATGATTGGGCCTGGCGAGTCACTCAAGCATCTCAACCCAGCTTCACAAGAAGATGAGCTCTCACCCACTTCTCTGACGATAAAGATGTATTCTGATGGTTGATATCGTCGGAGATACTCTGAGTAAAGGCAAAGTGTGACACTCCTTTGTACAATCCCGATGTTTGGTTGAAGCTCAAGTAGCTTCAATGGATGGACTGAATTGAATTAAAAGTATATTTAAAATGATTTAAATTAAACTGAACTGAATTTTTAAAAAATCTATTAAAAATAGTAATAATATAATCATATAAAGTTCAATTCTATCAAATTAAATTTCTAAGAAAATATATTATATGAAACGAATTTAACTTGATTGAATTAATATGTGTACTCATAAGATCTGGATACCAAGACTTTAGTATCACAATACTACTATTAGATTTTGTTCTCCAAAACTTATTTTTGTCAAACTGACCGAAAAATAAGTATAGTGAAAATAATGATAATACGACAAAATTAACCCACAATACATGAAATTAAATTTTTACTGGAATAAACTAGAAAAAATGAGCATAACCAAATTTAACTGAACTAAAGTGCATACTCACGAGGATAACCTTTGCAAAATTGGGCCTTACTTTCACGAGGATATAAAAGGGACGAAGTAAAGGAACGCTAAAATGAAATAGAAGGTCTTCTTACTTAGTAGTATCATAAAAATGATGAAATTGTTTTTGACTCGCTATTTTATATAAATTAATGTGGCAAAGAATAATTATAGAATAGTATGAATAATTTGGAAACGCAAAGGGTTTAGTTTGAAAGTTGATAAAGTTTTTTTAAGAGAATATATTAAGTGAAGTTAAAAATCAAGCTAGATAATTTTCAAATCATGAGACATGCGGGAAAAATACCATTTTTAATAGGAAGAGAGTAATTTAAATCGTAATACAATAGTTTTGCATTTAAACAATAAAATTTAAAAATTTAAATACTTTATCCCTTCAAGAATTACCTTTTGATTTGTTATTGGCTCAGTCTTTTTTACAATTTGATGTGCCAGCATCATTTCATGTCAAAAATCAACCTTTGTAGTAAGATTTTGTATGAGTGTTATCATGAATAGTGTCAGAAATTAGGATGTAATAGTAGTACTCCCTCCGTCTCAGCCTAAATAGCATAATTGTTTTTCAGACACTATTCTCTATCAACGTTTGACTTCATATTTGAATAGATATATGAGCAACAATATTATCATATGTGGTATTATTCAATTCATCGTAACAAGTAGTTTCTAAATATCAAATTTTTATTTGCCGAAATTATACGTAAGTGAAGATATTAACGGTCAAACATGTTTTTTGAACAGCGAGATAATGATTGCCCTGCTATTTAGGCTGAGACAGAGGGAGTATCAGAAAAAGTAGAGGGAAATATATGACAATATTCTCTTAAATTATACTTATCTTTGTTTCACTATAACTATTTGAGTGCGTCTCTTGAAAGACGGTCTTTCCATAAATTATGGAAAAACCAAGGTTTAAAGTGTAAATTAGATGAAATAAAGATAAAAGTTAAACCCCGTCTTTCCATACCGTCTTTCTCAAGACTTTGCCATCAATCTAAAACAAGACTCTGTGTATAATAAATATACTCGTATTATTAAATATATATACACTTCCTTAATCCCAGACTAACGTTCACGAAACATTTTTCAAGGTCATCGACAAACATGTTTGACCGTTAATATGTTTAACTATGCATAATAACAACAAATAAAAAGTTGATATTGAGAAACTATTTATTACGACGAATCCAATAATATCAAATATGATAATATTATTGTTTATATATCTATTCAAATATGTGGTCAAAGTTTAAAAGTATTGAATGTCAAATAGTAAACGTGCAGTTTAGTCTGGGACAGAGGGAGTATTATTTTTAACAGAGAAATTTTTATTATATTAAAATTTTAAGATAGTATTTTAATTAAAATATACTCCCCGTCCCATAATTATTGGACTATTTACTTTTTCACGTTCTTCAATGATCATGTATGACCATCATTCTCTATACATATAACATTATTGCATAAAAATTGATATTAAGATTAATATAACAATATGTCGCATGATGTTCTTATTATACATATTAATTTATATTAAGAGTTAAAGTTTACCGAGTTTGACTTTAAAAAAGCAAATAGTCCAATAATCTTGGAATGGAGGGAGTAGTTAATATAAAGGGTTAAATGCTTTTATAACCCTACCTTTAGGTTGAAAGTGCCAATATAACCCTACCTTTATAATGAATTGTGACAATCTAACCGTCCGGTCAGATTCCGGCATTGACTTATATTTCCGACAGTTGACTAAACATAAAAACACTAATATGCCCTTGGACATTTCTGCTAAAATAGAATTCCATTTTTGCCCTCTCTTGCCCACCACCACCACCTCACCGCCACCCAGCCACCACTCATCTCCGATCACCACCCCACCCCCATCGCCACCAGCACTGCCTCCTACACCGCCACCACTACCTTCTCCACCAGCACCTCTGCCACCAGCCACCAGCCACCACCAGTACAACCTCCACCAAACCATCACCCCACCACCACATCCGCCACCAGACACCACCCAAATCCAGTACCACCTCCGCCAAACCACCACCCACCACCACATCCGTCACCACCCACCACCCAAAATCATTCACCAACACCACCGCCGTTTTATCAAATCCATCACCGCTGCCAAATCCTTACTCCCGATTGTCGTCGTGCTAAATCCTCACTCCACGAATCGTAGCCAGAAGATTAGGTTCTCTGTAGATATCTGCGAATCGTCCCTGTGCCAAATCCTCACTCCGCAATAATGGTACAAACTAAATGGCTTGATTGCAAAGGTGGATTTGGCACGACGAAACGAAAAAGTCACCGGCGGTGATGGATTCAATCGCAGGTGACGATTCGCGCCCGCGAGTTTGAAGAAGCGCTGCTCCCGGTACCCACCCACCACTAGCGCTAGAATTTCCATCATGTTCGGCCATGCGGGGCAAACACGAACTCACGGTGGTGCCGCCACAGTGGCTAAGATCGACATGGGGAAGGGGTAGAGCAAATAGGGTTTTGTCCTTTTTATTTTTTTCCAATTTTTATTTTTAATTTAGGGGCAAAATTGTCATTTACTATAAAACGGACCAATTTCATCGTTGACAAGGTTATATTGGCACATACTTCGTAAAGTTACGGTTATTTTGGCACTTTCTTATGTTACGGGGTTAAATTGGCACTTTCAACCTAAATGTAGGGTTATTTTGACACTTTACTCTTAATAAATTCATGTGTATTGAGTTTTATCTCAGTTTTAGGGTATGCATATAATTAACGGGCTTTGATGCCCAATCGATTGAAATCTTAGATAGATCAGTAGTTTTTAGGAAAGCTTATTCTAGTTTTCCAAATTCTTGTTCGTGATTCGTTTTTGCCCTACATCAGTTGGCATCCGAGTTAATTATCGTGCTACATCAATGTCCATGTTTGTAAAAACTGTGATTTTTGCATAAAGTTTATGTTTTGAATTTTTCTCTGTATGTTCTGTTATTTTTTTTGATTTTTTCTATCAATGTTATATCTGCTTAATGGATATTTTGATAATTTCATTGATGTGCTTATTTATAAAATGAGATTGATATAAATTTTGATTTTGATTATATAATTATTATAAATTGTAAAACAACATTAAATTAAATTAATGTGCAAGAATCGTATACATTAATTTAATATTATTTTATAGTTTACAAATATTTTAAAGGGATTTATACACTTTTAACCCTAATTTTAGGGTGAAATTGCCCATATAACACTGTGAAACGAGAAAGTGTCAAAATTACTATAACTTTATGATAAAATGTGCAGTTATAACTTTTTGTTGTATTTCCAACGTTGACTGAAGGAATAGGGCGTTGAACGTATCTGAAATGACAAAAATACCCTTGCCCTTCAGCTGAATAATTGTGCCCCTTTTTACCCTTTTTCTTCTTCTTCAACCCCCCTTACCCCATCCGCCACCAACCACCACCTCACGCCACCAGCGATTGGGGATGAGAAAATCCACCACAGAAATCCATCGCCACCCTATAAACCCCACCCCACATTGAATCGTCGTCCCTCCTCTGCCTCTCCCTCTTCCTCGCCACCTCCGCTCTTTGGCCTCGCCCGGGCCCAGTGCAACGCTGCCACAAATCACATTCCCTTTGGTCTCCTCTTGTTCGGCCTCACCCTCGCATTCACCGTTTCAAGCATCTCTGCTTTGAATAGAGCATCTCCGCCTTCACCCTCAAATGGTCGCCGCTCTAAACCCTACCACCAACGAGGTGAAGAAAGGTTGACGCTGAAGAATCGGGAAAGAAGAA